>JANEHU010000977.1:0-90829 GCA_027563435.1 Nasonovia ribisnigri | reverse complement strand
TAATTTTGCAAACCAACCTCGAAAAATGGATTTTTTGATTTGATTTGATTTATATAGGTAATATTCTAGTTTTTATAATTTGTGATTAAAATAAAGTTAATTTATAATAATACTTAAATACATTTTTTTTATAAAAAAAATTCCCCCGCTATCGGGGCAAAACCGATAAAATTATAAAAAAAGTTACTGGCTTATTAAAAAATAAATATAATCAATATTCAGTGTATTACAACTAAATATTGTAACCAAGAAGTTACTTGATACAACTGTACAAATAGATTAAGTATATCTTAAAATCCTGAATAATTATGAAAGTTTTCATTTTTTCAGTCGGTTTTGCCCCGTGTTCCCCTATATACTTTTAAAATGTCTGGGGTAATTATTTACCCCGTGTGCCGTACGACGGGTTAAAGTACTCCGTGAATTGTGTGTTAGTGACATTGTGTTTTGGAGGAGATTATATTGCTGCAACAGTGAGTGAAGTATTATTTACAATAAGACTAATAGCACAGGATTGAAGAAAATCTTGACAAAAGTTTGGTAAAGGATGAAAAGCAAGTGTGGATTTTACAAATATAGCAACGCCCCCATGCGCGGTGTTATCTGGGTCGTTAGTTTTGATTAAAGTATACCCAGGGATACGAACATAAGAATATTTAGTAAAGTGAGTTTCTGTTATGAGCGCAATATCAATGCGCTTATTATTTAAACAGTTTCTAGTTCAAGGGCGTGATTTTTAAGTCCATTTGCATTCAATTGAAGTATCAAGAGCAAGTTGTCAGTGACAGAATTTTTATTGTTAGAATTAGGCATTTTTTTTTATCTATTAAGCTGGAGATTAATTTTGTGAGAAGAGATAACATAGGATGTATGAGAGATTCAAATTCATCAAGAAACGTTGACAACGTTTTATTTATGTCAGGAGCATTGGTTTCTGGAGCAGTTGGTGTACTATTATTGGTGTGTGTGTTGTGCGTAGCCTGAGCATATGTTTTTGTTAGAGGTGGTGGTTGATTAGGTAAAGTATGATCAGGAAGGTGGCTACCATGTACATTTATAGGTTTAGATCTAAGGTTATCGTGTATAAAATTACTTGTTGGGCTGCGTCTTTTCCGGCGTTGAATCTCTTTGTAAATTGAACAGTCTTTGTAGTTGGCTGGATGATTTTCTGAACAATGTGCACATTTTGGAGGGAGATCGCGTGAGTTAGGGCAATCAGAAGACTGGTGCTCGTCACCACAGCGGACACATCTAGATTTATAGCCACAATATGCCCTAGTGTGACCATATTGTTGGCAATTGAAGCATTGGCTAATAGTTTTTGATTTATACGGTTCTTCTATTTTAACTTTGGTGGGCAATAGCGATGTAAGTTTGAAGATTTCGTTTGCAATAGTAGTAGGCTCTAGATCAACGAAAAAGAGGGGGAGGCAGTTTTTTGTTTCCTTATAGAGAACATTAGTTACTTGTCTTACCTCGAATAGACGAACAGTTAACTCTTCTTTGATTAAATTTAATGGTGTGGTTGGGTGGAGGTTACGGATAACGACTCGTAAAGGCTTGTCCTCCTTGAGCTGGTACGTATGGAACTCAGCTTTTTCATCTCTAAGAAAGTGCACTAGTGCTCTGTATGCAACAGGGGTCGACGTTTGGATTTTTAAACAATCAGACGTAGACTTACATATAAAGTTATCGACACCAATAAGCTCGTTCAAGGTCAGGCATAGTTCGGGGAAGTCTACAACTCCTTTGACGAATATAGGAGGAGGTGGTTTGATTGTATCCGGAATAATCGGTGGTTCTAAATCGATAAGAGTGTCGTCCAAGTTTTCGTCCGTGTTAACATTTTGAGAGAGAACTTCAAATCGATTTGTTGAAGAAAAAAATATTTTTTTACGTATTTGTTGGGAATTGGGTGATGTAGGATTATCAGAAACTGAGGAGTCCGAGTGGTTTATTTTTGATTTTTGCTAAGTTTTCCACACACCGTCTGAAGAACTTTTAGTTTTAGATATATTTTTGTTCGAATGAGATCCATATTTTTATTTACGTTTGTGGACGAGGTAGCAGGTTTATTATTATGATTTGGCATTTTCAGATAGAACTGTGATTAGTTTAATTACGGTAGAGTCAAAGTACTGCACAGGGTGTAATGAATTTTCATATAGCTGAGAAGTCAGTTGTTATTCATTAACAAAAAAACATCTTTATTTTATTCCATGAACATATAATACAATTTAAATAATTTTATACAGCTACATATTTATATATATGTTTTCATATTAAGTAAAAATATAGTGAAAGATACAAACGTATGATTGATACTTATCGGATTTATATAATACAAAATCGCGTTTATTAATATTTGACATATGATTCACTCACAGACATGAATATAAGGTGTACATTGATTACTTACAGTCAGGTAGTTAACAATGTATATACGGGTGAATTGTGGATCCTTAATATTATAATATGGAACGTTGTACACGAGTAACAATATGATTATAATATATATATATATATATATATATCGAACGACGACAGTAAATAAAAATAGTGCGGACACGGTCGCAGCAATGAACTCACGGGTAAAACACAGTACAATAGTGATGGGTCCTTTCAATTCATTTCAGTGAACTAATTCATGTGATTCAGTTCATTAAAATGAATCGATTCACTGAATCAATTCAATGATTCAGTGATTCAATGAAATCTATGAATCACTCTCACTCTGTATTATTGTGTTAATATGTTATATATAATATTTAGTTATATATTTATTTATTTTTTATAATTTATAAAATCATAAAACCAAATAACAGTATGATTTGTTGAGTACTAAAATGAGATTGAAGACAATATATGTTTTTGTAAATTTATTTGGAAAATATACAATACCAGTTTTGCAACAATTATTTATATTTTTCATTTACTGAATTAGTATAGTTAGTACTATAGTACTAGTTTACTATAGTATAATATAGTTACATATTATTTTGAACCCCAATTAGTAATTATGTCATATTATATTCTCTGGTCTTATCTTAATAGCATCAATGACAATAGATGTACCAAAAGGCCACAATAGATACATACAATACATAATATATATTACCGATATATAACTAATAATATAAAATATTATCTCATGAGAAGGTATTTCCCTGTCCCAGTGTTGAGATAAATTGACGAAAAATGAACTGTAAACTGGTTTTAATAGTATGAAATATGAAACTATGAAAATGGTAAAAGTGATCTAAATTGATGAGTTGTGTCTATATTGTCTACGAGTACACTTTTTCTGTTGTTTATTATTTTTTGTACTTAACTTATAATAATGAGTAATAGATCAAAATATAGTGTAGTATGGGATTATTTTACTCGATTGGATGACAATCAAGCAAAATGTGGTAAATGTCAAAGCTCAAACGGTACGTACACAGCAATCAGCGATTTCAAATTACTTTTCACGGCCTGTAAGTGCAACAAAAAGACAGTTATTAGATGAGCAATTGATAAAACTAATTGTTAAAGAATACCAACCATTTTCTTTAGTAGAAGATGTAGAGTTCAAAAAATTTGTAAATTTGTTAAACCCAAGTTATGTTTTACCTTCAAGGAAAACCATTTCGTCATTGTTAAGTATTAAGTATAATCTGATTTATGATCAAATAAAGGCTAATTTAAATAATGTATAGTTTGTTTCACTTACGACAGATACATGGACGTCATTGAAGAATGAAAGTTATATGGCCGTAACCGTACATTTTATAGATGAAAACTGTGAGTTAAATTCTCATTTACTTTCATGTTCCAAGTTTTCAGAAAAACATACTAGCGAGAATCTCAAATCATCACTTCTCGAGATCACTGAAAATTGGGGTATTCGTAAAAAAATTGTAGCATGTACATCAGATAATGCAGCCAATATCTCTTTAGCGGTGCGTTTATGTCAGTGGGGGCAACATTTTTGTTTTGCTCATAATTTGAATTTAATAGTACAATCATCATTAAATGAAATTAATGAAACAAAGGAAAAAGTAAAATCAATAGTTGAATTCTTTAAAAGAAGTACAAATGCATCTGAGAATTTAAATAAGATTCAAGAGCAATTAGGTTTTACTCCAACGCTGATGCTTATACAAGACGTTATTACTCGGTGGAACTCTACATTTGATATGTTCCAAAGATTTGTACATCTAAAGACACCTATAATATCCGCATTGTCAAATTCAAATCGTGACGTAGAATTGACATTGAACGATTGGAATACCCTGACACAGTCTTGTGATATATTGGAACGGTTTAAGGAAATAACCATAGATCTGAGTAGTGAAAAAAGTGTATCAATTTCTAAAGTAATTTTGTACAGTCAAGCATTGATAACATACAGTACACAATTATCAACAAAAGATCTAACTCCACAAGTAAATAATATGGTCATTAAATTAAAGTTCGAAATAAATAAAAGATTTGGAAATTATCTCCAATATGAGTCAAATCCACTGTTGTCTGATGCTACATTTTTAGACCCCCGATTCAAAAAATATGGCTTTCAGAATGAACAGTCTTTTAAAAAAATTAAAGAGATTGTAATTAACAAAGGTAAACGGATAATCACACAGTCTAGATCTACCATAGACCAAAATGTAAGTGTTCCTGCTGTGGTAAACAATATTGGAAAAGAAAATTCAATTTGGCAAGAATTTGATGCAGGAGTTGAAAATGTTGTACAGTCTCTGAATCCAACAGCATCAATAATCTTAGAAGTTGATAAGTATCTTCAAGAGCCACCAATCCCTAGAACACAAGATCCCTTAAAATGGTGGGATAACAATAGGCAAATATATCCTACACTTTATATAATGATGAAAAAGCGATTGTGTATTCAAGCTACATCAGTATCAAGTGAAAGAGTTTTCTCAAAAAGTGGACAAATTGTATCGACAAAACGTAGTAGGTTATTAAGCAAAAAGGTGGAACAAATTGTTTTTTTAAATTATAATTTAAAATAGGTCTACTATATTGTTTAAAATTTTAATAAATGACTAATGAATCTCTATTCAGTACTCACTATATTGAGTGGTTGCAACACTGCACACGACAGTCGGTCAGTCAGTTAGTTCCCGACGCCGACGAGAGGAGCATCTCTTATGTTAATAAATACTAGTCTATATACGCAATAGTTCTTTTATTTATTTACAAGGTAGAGCCTGCATAGGACTCAATACTTGACTGAAATTATTTTTTAAAAAAAATAATAACTTATTTTCTAAAAAAAAACTAATTGAAATAATTGAATTGTCTTTATTTAGTTATAATTGTATTATGTGTATTATGTGTGTAGTTCCTAAATTTTGTTAAATTAACCAGATTATTGTAATAATATTGATGGAATAAAATATAGTTTTATTGTTGGTACAACGTTTATGTATTTATGTTTGTAAACTTAAGTTAAACAACTGTTTAAACTATGTGGCATGATTGTTTAGTCCAGGTAGAGCATTGGGTTCAAAACTCACTTAACAAGACATACCTGGTAACTTATAAATATTTAATCAATAGTAAATTCAATAAACATATTCTAACATAAGTTTTTATGATATTCACAGTTCAAGATCCATCGTCTGCTAGTCTAAAGCTTACCGGTTTCTTTCAACAATATTTGCTCTACCGTCAAAGAAAACATTAACCAGCCTACTTAATCATGTTACATTTGAAGCAGGAATCAATGATCACATTATTAAAAATTTAACGCATCAAGCAACACAATTAAAACCTAACGACAGATTATGTTCATTGGTTTTTGATGAAATGGCAATAGCACCAGCTACAGCGTACAATATCAAAGATGATATGGTATATGGCTTTGAAAATTTTGGAAGAAATGAAAAAAGTAGAATATTATGTGACCATGTGTTGGTATTTTTATTGCATGGAATTCATCACAAATGGAAACAGCCCATCGCCTATTATTTTTGTCAAAGTGTTACTAAAACACCACAATTAATTAAATGTATCAATGAAGTGATTACTGCAGTTCAAACCACAGGATTGAAAATCATAACTACGGTTTGTGATCAAGGTACCTCAAATGTTAAAGCAATTCACACTTTAAAAGAAAAAACAAACAGGGACCATTTACAAAATGATGTCGAAAATAAATATTTTGGATTCACAATCAACAATGAAGAAATAATACCTATTTTTGACCCCCTCATCTATTGAAAACTATACGAAATAATTTACTTACAAAAGATGTCATATTCACAAAAAATGGTCAAACACACAGAGCTTCATGGGATCATATAAAAACTTTGTATGAGTTAGATTTAAGGAATGAAACATGTGGCCTTCGAACTCTTCCCAAACAACTGAAGCTCACATTATTCCAGAAAAAATTAAAAAAATGAGAGTGTCAATTGCAGCTCAGACTATGAGCCAACGAGTAGCAGCCACATTTTACAAAATGATGTCGAAAATAAATATTTTGGATTCACAATCAACAATGAAGAAATAATACCTATTTTTGACCCCCTCATCTATTGAAAACTATACGAAATAATTTACTTACAAAAGATGTCATATTCACAAAAAATGGTCAAACACACAGAGCTTCATGGGATCATATAAAAACTTTGTATGAGTTAGATTTAAGGAATGAAACATGTGGCCTTCGAACTCTTCCCAAACAACTGAAGCTCACATTATTCCAGAAAAAATTAAAAAAATGAGAGTGTCAATTGCAGCTCAGACTATGAGCCAACGAGTAGCAGCCACATTAAGATTGATGACAGAATATGGTACATTAAAACATAAAATACATTTTTTGGGTTTGTTAGATTATTTATAATTTATAATATTATATATTTATATGTTATAGCTCAAGATGGTAAACTATCAAACGCTCATGGGACAGCAGAATTTCTTTTATTTATGGAAATGGTGTTTGATTCAGTCAATGGTAGTACAGTTCTATCAAATGATGGAAAGCCATTGAGATCTGCAGTCAAAGATAAGTCACCTCATGTTTCCTTCTGGTCTGATGCAATTAAAGTATTCACCTCTATGAAGTTTGTCGATAAAGTGAATGGTAAACAAAGTACTCCACCATGCATTAAAAACTGGATATTAACACTTCGTGGTTTCACTTATTTATGGAACAAATTGAAAAACGTTCATAAATTTCAATTTTTAATTTCTCGTAATATTAATCAGGACTCAATTGAATGTTTTTTTGGAAGTATTCGTAGCCATGGCGTCCGCAATACAAACCCTACTGCTTTACAATTTGTTTCTTCTTTTAAGACATTGTTAATCAACAATTTTAGCTCTGTAAAATCTATAGGGAATTGTGAAATTGATGATTGTACAGTGTTAGACAATTTAAAATCATTTTTAGAAGGTCCCGTAACAAATGTAAATGCAGATGATCTATTTAATATACCCATCTCATTAGAAATTCCTAGTTCAGTACTAAAATCAAAATTTAATTCCTTCACATTTGGATATGTAGGAGGCTATATTGCACGTTCAATTTTGAAATCCATTGGTGGTTGTAAATGTTGCAAGAATGATATAATTAAAAAAACATTAGAGAACTCTTTAATTAAAGTCAGGTCATATACTAAAAAAAAGCCTTAAAAATCCATCAAAAATATTTGAAGAAATTATTGAACATATATTTATGATTTTAAGTTATTATACTCCTTTTATATGTCATTTACCCAATATTTCTCAAAAATTAAATTTAGCTATTGAAATAAATGTCGAAATCAAATTAAATTGCACAGTTCATAATTTAAAAGATATTATTAAAAAAAAAGTCATACATTTCTTTTTATTTACATATACTAAAAAAATTAATTCACTTTTAAATGGTAAAATATTAAATCATGGTAAAATAAATGACGATTTACAACAATTGGCCATGGATTATTATAAAAAACATAGACCAAAAAATATAAAAATTCATAATTTAAAACAAGGCTCTATATAAAATTATTATCATTTAATATGAGGTATGTTATTATTATAATTATAAATATTATTCATATTTTGTTATTATTTGTATTTATTATTAGTAATAATTAATAATATTTTGTATTATTATTTGTTTATAAAATAAAGCTGTTTCAATTATATCATTATTAAATAATTGTGTTGTCTAGAATTTATTTATTGAGTATTATTATGTACCTACCCATACGGTCATACATAGAAATTATGTGTTAATAGTTAATACTCAAATTTCTTCAGAAAAATCAAAATGAAATATAATGGAACACGATTTTCAAACAAATAGTGTTTTGCCAATATTAAAATCATAAATAACAATATTGATAATACTATAGAGTATAGATACTAAATAGTAGTTATTAGGTGAGCTGCGCGCAGGGTATGAGTTTTAGTTCAAAATCGTACCACCGGTCGCGTTTATAGAAACCATAAAATTAATCGAGTGGCCGTTCTATACTATCTATATTCTATGGGGATACTTATCTATGGCTCAGTTAGTCGTTTGTTGTCGTTTATGGTGTCGTCTGTATTTTGTTATTTGTACATTAATAAAGAGTTGATTCGTTACTAGTGTACTGTTGGTTATTTAAGTGTATATTTTGGTGCCCAATCCCACATTAATATCTTGTTCTAATAAAAATATGCATTTATCTACATATAAATCCGTTCTCTACACATTACATACTGTATAATTTAAAAATTTTCAAAAATAGAAATGGCAAAAAAAATTGATATGCTACAATTACGAATGCAATATTGAAATTAATTCTGTAGTTGAATAACTCGAAATAATAAGGTATAATACAACAATAGGTTGTACAACTATAGACAACTTTTGTTGTCATTTTAATAGAAAACCGATAGTAAATTTATGATAAATCTCATTTTTGCTAAGCAATATTTAATTTTAATTTATTTTATAATAAAATATAAATATAGTATTTCTGCCAGAACAACATATTTTAGTTTTGAAAATCAAATCTCTAGTAAACAGACTTTATTATAACCAATTATCCCCACTGTATATGTAAATTTAAAGGGTATAACTTTATATACTTTGTTAATAAGTTATCAGTAAATACTAAACTTGCATAATTTTTTGAATTGTTTCTGATAATTGTTGTCTTCTTAAATGAGCTGGTTCTTTAATCTATATTCAATAGAAAATCAATTTATAGGTTATAATAATTGAAGTGAAACTAAATACTAAAAGCTGTAATGTTACCACTTATTTGTTATGCTTCGTAATAGATATTATCTTCAACTAAATTCTCTTCCATCTCATTTAAGTACTTGTCTACACATTTTAAAGCATTCTGGGACATGCACTCATTAGTCATTAGGATTGACAGATTTATATGATCGGATAATTCTTTGTACATTTTTTCTCATTCATTATTAGGATATCAAGGTGAACCTGTTTATTTTTTAATTCATGTTTTTGAACAGTAAGATAAGTAACTGATTTTTGAAAATCTGTAAAGTATAAAACTAAATTAATATACATTTATAATACATTTGTATTAGAGGAATTATTTATTTTAAATATTTTCTATTTTCTAATATTGTTTTAATTTAATTTTTTAATAAATATAATTTTAAATTGTATATGAATCAAAAGAATCCTTTTAAACAAACATTATGTATATTGTATATATATATATATCTTAAAATTAGAAGTGATTTTTAGCATGACAAATTAAATAGGTATCATCACAGTTTTTTGATACACATCTTTAGTTCTTTACTTCACCTATATCATAGTTTCCGCTTCTTATATGCAGTCAACCATGTACATACATTATACATAAATAACATAAAAAAAAATCAACCAATCAGAAGTGGAGAACTACAACATAGGCCAGTGACGGAGATATGAGCATTAGGGTGGATCGAAAAAATGAATCTTAAATATTAACTTTCTAATAGTTGGGGAAATATGTGTTTTGGTCCCTATACGCTATATATAAATTTTAATATGCCTAGGATGAGATTAAGAAGTGCCGCAAGACATTTTAAATATAGTACAATTATTTTGCTGATTTTATTGGGTTATTCTATTAGAAGTTGTCCTATCTTATCTTATCTTAGTTTTCAGCATTAGTTGAATAGACAAACTCGATTTTACATTTAGTACCGATGTATATTCGTACGTAGTCACTAGTCGACAGTCGTGTAAAGTTTATAGTGTTTGAGTTTGTTCGTTAAATATTCGTTCAAAATGACTTGTGTTTTGACCAGAAATAAATTAAAATGTTTAATTTTTGGAGATGCTAAAGAACTTGGTAACAATGTACTTCCAACTTTTGAAGATGTTATGCAATATTATCTGTTTGTGAAACATAAACTAAAACCAGAAATTACCTCTAAAGAACCTAGTGTAAGTTCAATTGCAGAAATTGTAGCGGTTGATATAGAAAAGGTATGGCTAAAAGCATCAATTCCAATAGTATCTCATACACGTGTGTTGCAAATGATAAAAACGTACCATGATAAATATCGTAATATACTGAAGTCGGCAAAGAGTAGAATAAATAATGATAATTTTAAAAAAAAAATAGAAAATTTCCAAAATGAATCAAAAAACAGTCTTTTTGATATTGCGGCATGTAAATGTGTTGAGTTTAGTATATGTAATTGTGAAAAATCTAGAAAAGTACCAATTGTCGAGCAGGCATTTATTATAGATCAAAGAAAAACGAGAAAAATGATTATGATATCAATTGATATTTCAACTACTAAAAAGCTCCAAAAAAAAATAATGAGAAAAGAAACCGATGCAAAGCGAATTGAAAAAAAAAGTCTGTCAGTAGTTGACGAGATTAATTTCGATTCAGATGAAATCAGTACCGAAATTGATGATTCCGACGAAGATTTTAGATCTGTTTTGAATACGTCGACGTCACCTAGTATAAAAATCTCACAGATGAGACTTAAGTTACCAGCTTTAGCAATGGCCTGTGATCGAACTGGAATATCGGACAGATCTGCTGCCACTATTGCAAGTGCAATACTTCAAGATGTTGGTATTATTTCGATTGATACTAAAAAAAATGTAATAGATAGAATGAAAGTTCGCAGAGCAAGGGAAAGCAAACGTTTAGATCTACAGAAAGTAAAAAATAAAAAAATACTGGGACTATACTTCGATGGGCGAAAAGATAAGACTATGGTAAACCATAAGGAAGGAACTAAATATTACAGGCAAATAATAACTGAAGAACATATATCGCTTATTCAAGAACCAGGATCTAAATACATAGGTCACGCAACACCAACTAACGGATCTGCCTTACACATTAAAAATAGTATTATTAATTTTTTGGAAACAAATAATATTGTTACTTCAGAAATTGTTGCGATTGGCTGTGATGGTACAGTTTTAAACACGGGTTTTAAGACAGGAGTTATTCGGCAAATAGAAAAACATTTAAAAAAACCAATCCAGTGGTTTATTTGTCAACTTCATGCTAACGAGCTTCCATTACGTCATTTGTTTCAACACCTAGACGGAAAAACTTCTGGGCCCAATGGATTTTCCGGTTCATTATATTAACTTCGTTTTTTGTAATAGATTATTGGAGGTCAAAATAAGAAGAAATATATTGATATTTTTAATTTTCCTTGTCATACTCAAGCTGTCGAAAGAAGTGTGAAACTTGTGACAGAAGCATCTGCAGCCGTTTGTGGACAAACTAGAAGGGACGGATTTATCAGATCGAGGATTGAATCTCGTAGAATTATGCCTCAGTTTCATTCAAAAAATGATTTTCGATTACATTAAGTTTATATAGAGATTTGTATACTCATTTTAAATATGACTATTATTGATTAAATAATGAAAATATCTGTATTCATCTCATAAATATGAATTTATTACACTTTAATACAATTAAAACCAATATTTTTTTTTTAAAAAGTTGTAATATTTTTTTAATATTTTATAATAGGTCGCGGCACCTCTAAAATTGGTCGAATCATTTTCATTTTTTGTATACATTTATTTGAGTATAAACCACAACTTTTAAGTACTATTAGAATATGCAAAAAAAAAATTTTTTTTTTTTACATTTATTCGATCCACCCTAATGAGCATATTGAAAAATGTTATGATTTTAAGTATCTTATATTCCTCCAACTGCAGACAATAGTAACATTGTTGATGAAGATGTATTATATTACATTTTTAATTTTAATTTATAGATTATTTTACAAAATTTCTGAACGTATGTGGAGTTGGTGCTTTATTTTTAATATATTTAACAACACGATTGTGTGAGACGATAAGTAAGAAATATCTTGTGCTATTTTTGGCTTTTACTCAAGCTACATTAATTATTGATATAAGCTAAAATAAAATAATAACAAAATATATTAAAAAAAAAACATAACTTAAATACATTGTTTTACATTATAATTTATACTTAAAAAATATTTTAAACAGGCTTGTACATAATTATTCGTATCTTATTTTTTTGTACACACTATTTCTGGATTAATTTTTTTTTTCAATAAAACTACTAGCAGTATTGGAATATTACTATGAAGTGAATAATAATTATTAAGTTAAATATTGAACTAATCCAGTAAAAATATTAATATATTTAATATATTTAGTATTTAAAAAAACGATTGACATAGAATATTAAAAATAAGTTAAAAAAACAAGATAAATAATTATTTTAAGTGAAATAATTTTAAATTTAACCAACATTTGTCTAATATAAGTTAGATTATTTGGTTAAAAAGATTAGTTAATTAGCCCAGTCTTGCTTCAATAATATTATTCAGCTAAATAAGTAATTGCTTAATAAAACTGGATTTCCTTCTCATAATTCATTAAGTTAAGTTAAAAATTAATTATTTTGAATGAAGAACATCATTATGTTTATTTTTTTCATTCATATGATGTTAAAAATGTCCATCTAATATCCTAAAAAGTATAATACAGTGAAGCTTCCATATTATGAAGTCTTAAGGGCATAAAAAAAATTGTATTATAAAGAATACGCATAGAATTGAATAAATTTGGTTGTAATTTGGTTTGGTTATCAAAAAAATATTTAGTTTTATGGAAAATTTTGGTACATGGAAGTTTCACTGTACAATGATATTACTATAAAGTGAATAATAATTATGAATTAAAGTGCTTAACAAATCCAGCTGTTAAATAAGTTTTTTTTAAAAAAAATTGTAAGAACATATTACTAAATAAATGCCATAGATTAATTTTAAAACTTAACTTACATTATAACAGTTCTTTTACTAATAATTTTAGTATAGATTAAAAAATAAAATCATTAACCTCAATAAATTGAATAGACTACGAATAAAAATGCACCTTATTTTCAAGAAGACCACGATCAACGCTTTCCAAAACAACACTAAACTGTAATAAAATACTTGGTGGGCATTGATTTTTTCATTAGCTCACTATTGTATTATTATACTTTTAGTGATTGTTGAGGCAATCTGGCATACAAACAAATCCAGATAATGTGCAATGAGATCTTAAATATTTCCATAAAAACAATTATGATAAAACAACTGGTAGGTTTTGATTTGATGACAAACCTTGGAACAAAAATATAGAAATAAAAGTTATCAGTATAATTAAATATTCTAAAGCAACAAGTGGAAAATGCATTTTCTATACCTGTATTTCAGTAGGTACATGAAAATAAATTTATTTTTGAAGAAACCGACATAATATATCAGTTAACTACTTGTATATTGACACCTTCTCAAGAGAATGTTTTTAATATGCTGAAACAGACTTATATTAGAAAATAATATTTTAATAGGATAATAGAAAATCAAAATAACCGTAAAATGTAAGCATTACATTTAAGGTTTACATTTTTCATTCAGTTGATATAAATAATGAATATACTATTGTATGTTAAAAATGACAACCTTATATCATAAAAAGTATTATACAATATTACTATGAAGTGGAGTATAATAGCGAATTAGAATAGTCAACAATCTCAGCAGTCATATGATTTTTTTTTTTAAACGATAATAGAAAAAAGTGTTTGTCTGCAATTGAATGGTTTGAAAACTGAACTTATATAAAAGTTGTTTACTAATAATTTTAGAATGTATTGGACTTAAAGAAACATAAACTTAAAAAAATATAATAGACTTGCTAACAGCTATTCATTTTATTTTTAATAAGATCCCAACAATTTCCAAAGAAAAAAAACACCAAATTTTAATAAAATATATGGTGGGTTTTGATTTGCTCATCACTCACTCTTGTACTTTTAAATGTTAAGTGATTATTCATGTGACTCAATAGTCCTCAATGCTTTCCAAAATAAATACCAATTGTAATAAAATATCTGGTAGATATTGATTACAAACTCTGAAACAAAAATATAGAAACAAAAGTTATCAGTGCAGATTCAATATTCTAAAGTATCAACTGGAAAAAACATTTTCTTTACTATACTTTTTCTATAAACTGACATAATATGTCTGTTAACTATTTGTAATAGCACCAGAACATTTTTAATAAGTTATAACAAACCTTTTAGAACATAATAACATTCATTTTATTATTCTTATTAATCTAAAAAAATAATATAATATCTTAAAATAAATAATCAGAAAAAAAATAAACATAAAATGTAAGCATATAATCCAAAATTAAAAAAATAATGTTAGATATTTTGTTTGGAGGATCTAATGAAAAACTTATATCATAAAGGTTTAAAACAACAGTATTACTATGAAGCAATCAATTATTCTTAAGTGAAGTATTGAATTAGACCAGGAGTTTAATACATTGCTATTTTTAAAACAATAAATGCTTCGACATAGAATGCAAATAATCAATTTAAAAAAATGTAAATTATTATTTTAAGTGAAATAACTATAAATTTAACCAATATTTGTCTAATATAAATTAAATTATATTTCAGCCTTGTGTTAAGACTATGATACAAAAGCAATATGGATAATGAAATAACTAAATTATTAATAAAACTTGATTTCTTTCTAATGATCATTTAGTTAAGTCAAAAGTTAATTGTTTTCAATGAAGAACAGTACTAAGTTAAATTGTTTTCATTCAGATGATGTAAAAAATGACAATCTAATATCCCGAAAAGTATATTACATTGATATTACTATGAAGTAAAAGCTTATTAAATCCAGAAGTTATATAGAAGTTATATGTTTTTGAAAAAAAATAAGAGAAAAATGTATAAGAAATCTGCCATTGATTGATTTTAAAACTTAACTATTTAATAGCAGTTTTACTAATAATTTTGGTATAGATTGGACATCAAAAACATAACTGCAATAAATTCAATAGATTGTTAATAACATTTAATTTTATGATACATGTAAGATATTCAATATTAATAGTTAAGTTTATAAATGCTTTTAACATGATTTAATTTTAAACTTGATTTATTGATCATGTTGCATTAAATATATTCAACTTTTAATGGTAACAGATGAGAAATATTAAATTAATCTATGATATAACATAATACATAGCTTATCTTAATTACGTGATCATTAATTTAGATGCGAATGAATTTAAATAACCTAACAATTTTATGAATTATGTTTTATTTAGTAATAACAATATACCTACATTATTAAGGTGTATTAATATATTGTTTATTAACCATTGTATATATATTAATTCATGTTAGAATTTAAATTGTTTTATTAGTTTTATAAGATTTAATTAATAATTTATATTTACTTCTGTCTTTTCCACAAATTAAGCAATATTTTTTCATGGACTTTGAACTTGCAAGTATCAAGTACTGTAAGTTCATGCAACATCTGTATGAATTGAAAAACATTATTCATTATTTTATTGCTCATTAATTGATATGTAAAATACATACAGTGTATGATGATAGTGTAAGGCATATACCAGTCATAGCCATCCATTGCTATTAACTTGTATTTCATCATAGTTGAGGACGATGAGGTACCTCTGATACATCCATGCCACTGCAGTTTTCGTAGAAGTTAGTATCATGAATTAAAATAATATACCAAGTATACCTAGTATACCTAATATATTTTATTAATTTTGACATTATGGACCACAATCCAAAGCTGAAGTTTTTTCCATAGTTAATAGATGTCTTACTGAAATTATATAAATTAATAATTAAAAAATATTACTGATTAATAATAACTAAATATATGAACTCACTAATACCCGGAGTATGACACTGTGTGAATTGGCCGGTAGTAGCCTATACTATAAACCATAAGCGAGACATGAGTGGTAGTTGCAATATTAGTATTTGGTATTATTCGTTGTATGCATAGATAGTAAAAAAATGGATAATTGGATAGGACGATTCAAATTCATTATAGTTATGCGGTCCGACATACATAAGAAATTGAGGTCGTTTGTTTACATATTTATATAGTATGATTATTGATACCAGACAGTAAATAAATACGGTTTATATCACTAGAAAAAAAAACGCTTTATATCAGAATCAAATATCACAAAAAAGGGGTTGCTACTACTGTGCTACTACTCAAGATAACGTACTATCACGATAACACAATACCACGAACATATTACTCCGAATATAAAATGTTACGAATGCAACTAGTCCGATATTATACTATCACGATAACGTCATGATGCTCCGAACATAATATTACTCCGAATATTATGAAATGTTACAGATAACAATAAATTATTATACTAGTCCGATATTATACTACAACGATAATATTATAATGTTCTGCATATAAAATATTACGAATACAACTACCACGACCACGACCCAGATCAACCCCCCCTCCCATGACAACTTAAGCACTTTACAAATATGATATAATGTTACAAATATAATATAATATGTACTTACTACTTACATATAATTATAATAATTTATTGGGAAAAAATCTAGTTTGGCGTCCATGTGAATTTTTCATTTTTTTTTCTGTTTTAACGTACCTATGTAGTTTAACATACTGAAAACAATGGGGAAGTCTGAATTTGGCGGTTAGCCTTAATTTAAAGTTATAGCTAGGTAATTGAAATTTTGGTATTGTCATAAACATCCCGGCGTGGTCCCACGCTCGCTCGGACAATTAACATCTAAAACATTCCTCAGACTTGTTATGTAAATAAACCACTATGATTATTGCACCATAATATTTAAAACGTTGATTTACGTGTTTCAAAAAAAAAAATTGAAAATTTGTTATACCTTGTGCTGTATACTGTCTTGTACATGTGCGCAAAACACCGAAAATCGAGAACTTCGTAAGGCTATACCATGAAAAATAATGATTTCTGGCAATTCATTTTTGCACCATCGTTATTAACTGGTTGTAATACATTGATGTCCGACGAAAAAATTTAAAAATTCGCAAAAGCGAATTACATCTATAAGTTATAACACTATATTAAACAAAAATTCTATTTGAAAAAAATTTCCAAACCGAAATTCCCACCCTAATCCAAAATAATCCTCAATACAAACCTCGATAATTAGATTTTGTACTATAAAATAAATATATCACCTAATAATTTGTCTATTTAAATTTGTATTTCAATTTTAATTTTTGGAAGTTTGCTTTGAAACTGTAACTCCTAAAAAATATTAAATGTAAAAATATATTTTAAAATATTTAAGTTGTTAATGAGAAATAAATATCATCCAATTGAAATTATGATAACTTTTTGTTAAATAACGATATAAGTATGAAAGTGTACAACCTGTAACGTCACAGGTTTTTTGATTGAACACAACAGTTGCTGGTCGGAATGCGCCGCCGTTCGAGGAGGACGTGCCACTAGCGGTACCGACAGTGCAACCTGTACCCACAATATTATTGTTAATTCCCCTAATGATGCGACACTAACCTTCCCCACTCAACTCAAGACGACGTCCACAGCCAGCGTCTTGACACCAACGGCTGTCTCCACTCTTTTTCACTTTTACCGAGACCTCTGAAAAAGCACAACCGTTTGCTGATCACGTCTCCCGGCTCATAAAAAAGCTACACGCCGTACAACCCGTGTGCCAACCGACCCTGACGTTCGCACCAATTCATCAGCAATCACCATCTCCAGCTTGGGTTCTACCAATGATGATGGGCTAAGGCGTGCTCACGGGCCTGCTGGTGGCCAAATGCCAGCCAACTTCCAGTTTTGACAGCAAGACGGATGAAGCCAACCGCGTGTGCGTTGGTGGCTACTCGGCCCATCCGTCCCGCTGTCAAGAAAAGGACAACAGCTCAAGACCATTATACTTTGTGACGTATGATATTCTCCCCCCACATGTCCCTTTAATATTTTATTATGTTAATATGATTTATTCTCTCGCGTTTGACGTGAAATTTCCTACGATGATCGTTATTATTCTTTCCCGAGATGTAGGCGGTAACCCTACGGTAGCCAGATTGTTATTATTATTCTATTTATTATACTTACCGTAGGTGTTGGCGCACCTCGTGGACCGACCTGCATTAAATTTATTATTCCTCTCAACGCACCAGTCGTGTGCAATCTTATTATTCTTTCCTACCATCGCCATGTGCCCAAAAAATTATTATTTAAAAATGTTGAACCATTGTACTATTGTGTGCGGGAGCCACATATTTTTATTATAACAATAATGTTTAATACATAGTTATTATTATTATTACCCTAAATTCAGTTTTTTTATTATTTATTTATAAAATGGCGTTTCATTACCCCATATTGTGCTAAAAAACCTACGAGTTCCGCCGCGACAATCTTAGGCTTGTCGCGCGGCGCGGCTTTTAGGTCACGACTTGATGTCCCCCTCAAGTTGTGGGTGGTGTGTGTAACCCTAAAAAAGTTCCATACTCTCACAAACCTTAACCCCTTCCCACCAAAATTTAAAAATAAAATAATTTTTTTTTGTGTATGCGCCTGTCTACTACCTGCTGCAATACTGCATAGTTATGATAAAAATACAAATTAAAAATTGTACCAGGGCGACTCAACTATTTCTAATTTAGGGGAACGTCCAGCAACTGGAACGTCATGGTTATGATGGGGCTGGGAAATATAGCCAGGTGTGATAGGGAAAATGTCCAAAAAAAGGCGGAGATATGGGGGTGGTCAGACATACTGACCGGTGGATCCCTCCCCCGTAACCTGACCGTAGACAAATGTAATTTTTATGTTAGCATTTTATATACCTACACCATACAATTTTCAAAATATTTTGTTTCTTTTTGAGCTATTATACTTATAGGCATACCAAAATACACCAAAAATCTCGAAAATGTGAACATTATTTTTTTATTAAAAAGTATAGGCCACAACTATAGGGTAAGTACAGATGATGGGGTGTAGCCTATCGCAGCATTGCCTATATTTTATTTTTTATTTTTTATTTTATTTTATTTTATGGAATAAATCCATTTACAATATTAATATATATAGTGTACAGTATAACAAAACATATGATGAATATTTAGTTTAGTGATTACATATTATTTAAACCTAGATATAGTATAAGTAATAGTTTACAATATATTAAATATAATTACATTTAGACTGAATTAACAGAGAACAATTAAAAACATTGAAACAAAACAAAAATACATTTTAAATAATCAAACCTTAAATGCTGATTTGATACTATTTATATTACAAAAAAACAAATCTAAGTTAACTGAATTTGCAATAGACATCAGTGAATTTATGGGGGAGGAAAAAGAATAATTGGTTCGTATATTTTTCAAAGTGAATAAATCGTTATTTCTAGTTAAATTAATTTTTGCTTTAAAATTTAGTCTTTCTAGTATTTCTTGGCATTCAATTTTGTTATTTAATAAATTAAAAAGAAAAATGTAATCTAGATATTTTCTACGATTTCTTAAAGTAGCCAGTAGGTATGTTGAAAAAACCAGATACTCTCTTATAACCTGAATGTGAATGGCGTTCTACATTACATTTGTAGGATAAAAAGCGTAGAAAAGAATTTTGAACGGAGTCAAGAGTTTGATTTAGAATTAAGGAATTAGGAGACCAAATAAAAGCAGCATTTTATTCTAGTTGAGAACGTACAATAGAAAAATAAATGTTTTTTAATGCGAAATGATTGTTAAAATTTGAACATTGTCGTTTCAAGAATCCTAACTTCGAAGATGTTTTATTTTTTATTTTATTGATATGTTGTTTAAAATTCATTTTTGTGTCGAAAAATACACCTAAATCATTTATTAAATATACACGTTGGATTTCAAGGTTTAAAAATTTGTAATTAAAATCAAGAATGGTTTTTTTTTGAGAGAATGAGATAATTGAACATTTATTTATATTTAGTTCCATGCCGTTATTTGTGCACCAATCGCAAAATGCGTCTAAATCTGATTGTAACTTCAAGGCATCAGAAACGGAGCAAATAGTTTTATATAATTTAGCGTCATCAGCAAAAAGTAGAATATTTGTATGTTTTAGTGAAGAAGAAATATCATTTATGTATAATAGAAATAACAGAGGAGAAATGTGGTCTCCTTGCGGTACCCCGGATGTTATAGAAATCGGATTTGAGAAAAAATCATTATATTTTACAATTTGAAATCTTTCTGTTAAAAATGAAGAAAACCGTGATAATAGAGGATTTCTTATACCATAATGATTTAATTTAGATATTAATAAGTTATGATCAATTCGATCAAAAGCTTTCTTAAAATCAGTAGATATCACATCTGTTTGTGTATTCATATTAAAAGATTCAAAAATGGTTTGTTTGAATGTGGCTAAATTAGTAATGGTTGATCGTTTAGTAAGAAAACCATGTTGTTCTTTGATAATAATGTTTTTTTAATATAGGCCATAGGGAATAGTTTGTCATTTATTAATTTTGTGAATATCTTAGGTATGATTGATATTTTTGAGATAGGACGATAATTTAAAACGGATGAACGATCTCATTTTTTAAATAACGCGGAAATATAAACTATTTTAAAAATGATGGAAAAGTTCCAGATGATAACGATTGTTTGAATAAGTAGTGAATTGGATATGATAATATGAAGCGGCAATTATAAAGAAATTTAGGAGATATATTATCTGGACCTGGACATAGATTTATATTTAGATTGTTTAATTCGTTGAAAATATCCATTAAAGAAATGTCGATATTGCAAATATTTGGTATTGAATTTGAAAAGTTATGTTTGTAATCAGGATTTGTTAAAGGTGATGTGTATACACTTGAAAAATATTCTTTAAACATGTCTACTATGGACTGTCCATCGCTTGCCCCCTTGTTATTAAATTGCATTAAATTTGGAATGTGATTTTTTCAAAAATTTCCAGAAGTATTTGGGATTTGATATTACATTATTTTGAACATTTTTTAAATACGTAGAATAGTCTATATGTCTTAGATTTTTGCATTTAGTTCTTAGATTTAAAAATTTTATGTAATTTGAATAAGATTTTAAATATTTAAAATTATAATGAGCTTTTTTTTTTTTGATTAATTAGTGATTTAAGTTCATTACTAAACCATATAGGATATGAAGAGTTGCGTTTAATGTAAGTTGGCACAAATATATGTTAGATAATAACGAGTAGAATAATGAAATATTTGATTCTATATTATTTTCTAAAAATATATCCAACCAATTAATCGACACCAGTGATAAATGTATTTGATAGTAATTTGCTTTTTCCCAATCATCTACAATTTCATTATATTTTAAATCTTTTATTTTTAAAAGTGAAACAACACAACTTATTTCAAGCGGAGGGTGATACAAATCAACATTTACTACAGGGAATTTATTTAAAATTACATTAATAGAGTTATTGTTTGATATAACATAGTCAAGAATATCATTTTTTGAATTACAAATATTATTAAATTGAAACATATTTAAGAAGGAAATGTTGTCGAAAAAGAAATTTTTTGTATTTGTTGAAATGGCTGAGGGAATATTAAAATCACCAAGTAAAATTATATCTGAGTTGGGATAGCTGTTATAATATATATCGTTTATTATTTTAAAATATTTTGAATATACTTCTATAGCTGCTTCGTTAGGAATATAAATTGAGCTTATAATAACGGTTTTATCTTCAAATTTTATTAATACAATAACCATTTCTAACGTATTATCGGATATATTAATACATCGAGAATATAATTTGTTATCAACAGCGATAAGTACTCTGCCACCTCTAGTAAGATTACTACCTATTGTAAGTATTTCTATCACATCGGAAAATATTATATTCATTAAAACCTAATTCTGAACTATTTATATTGTTAGATAACCAGGATTCAGTAAAAGCATGAACTACTACACAGGACTGGACACTACAGAGAAAATCACGGACACAAAGTTGTACAAGGTTCGTACACATGCGATGTAACTGCACCCTGCAGTCTGCCTGTTAGTAGTACGAACTACGTTTTTTATAGGATAACACTAAAGAATAGTGATATTAGTGATAATAAATAATAATAAATAGTAAATGCCGTGGTGCTAATGCTAAATAGTAATGATTTAATAGCTGTCAGTTTTTGACGTTTCTGTAGGTATATAAAAAAAATATTATGTACATTTGTTACGTTTATCTTATGTTTTTACCAACTTTGACAATTTCTTCTTTTTGCAGCTTACTTTGATTTGTTTTTGATTTGTCATTTGTGAATATTGCCTCAGTCTCATGGTTAAGTAGTAAGTAATAATATATGTCAATATTTCACTTTTGTGGGACTCGCAAGGAAAAGTCAATAGATTTGTTTTGTGTTCTAGGAAATAATCTACTGTTTCTTCAAACACATTGAAACTTTCACAGAACATTTCAAATACTTCTTCCAAGGCAGATATAAAAGAATATATATGTTTATTTGGATGTATTAATCTTCCTTTTGATTTAATACTTGTCAATGCTGCTTCTGGAATTGAATCATCTCCTTTTGAAACATATTAAATAATTATTTTTATAAAACTATATTATATATTTAATTTTCAGTACCTAACTTTAAAATTTTACCTTCCCTCATTGCTTTGAATTGAAACATATTCTACAACTAGTTCTTTTTTTAATTTGGTAACACAAATAACCGCATATATAGTAGGTGATAGAATCTCTAGTTGAAGCAATACTGTAATTATGATCAATAAAAATATCCTCTACCTCCCAGGTATCTTCTTTTATCAAATTATCTAATCGATTTTTTAAACTTTCAATTTTGTTGTTCCTAAGGCCGCACACCAGAGAAATTATAAACACGAAACTTTTTATATGCAATCGGTTTCAGAAACTAGTTTCACGTTGATCTGTATATTGAAGAAACTTTAACAATGAAACTATAGAATAAAATATGAAATATGATTAGTTTTCAAAATGTCGTCTGACGAGGACGACGTGATTTTGCTTTGGCGGTGGGCACGTCAAAAAAAAATTTTAAAAAAACGTCGTTATTGGGTACATCCGATAAATGTATCTAATATAATATGTTCTAGTACTAGTGTTGTTGCAAATGAATTACATAGCGATCCAGATAAATTTAAAACATTTTACCGCATGAGCAAAAGTAATTTTGATAATTTAGTACATATAGTTGGGCCAAAAATTTTCAAAAAAGATACAAACTTCAGGATTGCAGTACCAGTAGAAGAAAGAATTTTAATTACATTACGGTAATTACATACATTACTACTAATTTATTGTTTAAAAAGTAATTTCTGTATTATAATTTAATTTTAATTTTAATTTGATTATTAAAAAAAAAATATACAACAAGTATCTTTTAAGTATGTTTAGTTAGTTTAATAAATATGTGTATAAAAAAATGATACTGTATACATCATTCAGGCATCAGGCATGTTAGTATCCTTGGTTCATCGTATTCGAAATGTCCACGTTTGCGTTTGAAATGTCAACGTTAGTCAAATTGTTTGTCAATGTTGTTTCTGATGATGAAGTTTGATTCCACGGTACATAATCAAGTCCTGATGAGGATTCACTAACCCATGAACTTAGTGGTGTAGAGCACAAACTTGTGATGTTACTGTTTGATGTAGGACTAGGGCCTTTAATAAAGGAAAACCTATAACTTAAGTGGACTGTATGCTTTTATTTATAATATAATAATGATAATAGTGGAGCCGCTCGCTGTGCTCGGTACAAACTTCGATACGCGACTAACCCGACTAATCACAAAATAATATAAGATAAATAATGACAATCGCGACAGTGTACGATAAAGCGACTCGAGCGCTAACATACTCCCGGCATTGAAAATGTTAATTTTCAACATAAACAATAAAAATAATAATAATTTTAGCCCAAGATACTAATTATACATAATATATCGTAGGCATATAAATGAATAAAAAAAAAATATATATAAATAATTACAATAGTAATACAAATAAATTAGTTTCAAACTCAGCGAACAAACATATTCAATAAACACGTAAATAGTATCAAAACAAATAAATAGATTAATAAATGGCTAATAAAATAGAAAAGTGCGAACAAAAAACATATACAATATAATTTAAAAATAAAGACAAAGTAACAATGAAACGTTACATACTATAATCTGATATTATTTAATTTCATATTGTGTAATAATTAGGAATTTCATAGATTATAAAAAAAAAGAATTTTTTTTTTTTATATATATACCTTTTTAATCAATATTACTCTCGAAAGGAAGTGGGCACAACGTTCGAACTGTCCTTTTTAACCTACGACCTGCTGACGTAACCTCTGCTGACCGAATGACTCCGTCGGATCCTCGATAGATTTGTTCAACTAGTCCCAGTCGCTATTGCAATGGGGGTAGATTGTCCTCCTTCACTAGGACTACTGTTCCCACATTCAGCTTCGGACCTTTCTCTTTGGACCATTTGGACCTCTCTTGAAGTTGGCATAAGTACTCTTTACTCCAACGGCGCCATAACTGTTGTGAATATTGAGTAACTCTACGCCATCGTGTTAGTCGATTAACTGGTATAGCGGTTACGTCATCCTCTGGTACCGCGGTGAGAGAATCTCCTATAAGGAAGTGCCCAGGAGTGAGGGGGCTGGGATCAGAAGAATCAGTAGATAAGGTGGTTAAGGGGCGCGAGTTTAAGCAGGCTTCAGCGCGCGTTAGTACAGTACATAATTCTTCATATGTTAGATGAGCTTCGCCTAATACCCTTCCTAACAGCATTTTCATAGATTTTACCGCAGCCTCCCACAGTGCACCGAAATGTGGGGAACGAGGAGGGATGAACTGCCAGTTGACACCAATATTTGTGAAATTTCTTTGCAAATCTTCATGCGATTGTTTTGACTGGAATAGTTGATATATTTCTTTTAATTTATTATTGGCACCAACAAAATTTGTCGCATTATCGCTATATATGACAATGCTCTTACCACGACGGTCGAAAAAATGGTTTAACGCGTTCAAAAATGCTTTTGTTGTTAAATCGCTAACTGCCTCGATATGAACGGCCTTGGTCGCTAAACACACAAAAATACATGCGTATGTTTTTATAATCGGCGATTTTCGTAACGAACTAGTTTTCATTAAAAACGGACCGGCGAAATCTATGCCGCATTTTAAAAATGCCCGTCCTGGTTGCACGCGGTCACTGGGCAAGTCGCCCATAATAGGTTGCACGAAAATCGGTTTGTTACGGAAACATTTTACGCATTTGTGAACCGTATTACGCGCTAAATTTCTACCGTTAATTGGCCAGTATTTTAACCGAATAGTTGATAATAAAGCCTGTGGTCCACAGTGCATTAGAAGCATGTGATGTTCATTAAATAACATTTTCGCAAATAAACAGTTCGCGGGTAATGCGATGGGGTGACGTTGAAAAATGTGGATTGTCGCGGCGTTTTTCAATCTGCCGCCAACGCGAATGACACCATTACTATCGATAAATGGTCGAAGACGAAAGAGTTTACTGTGTGTCGAGACAGCCTTACCGTTCGATAGTTCCCGCAGTTCGTCAACAAAACCGATATTTTGCGTATATTTTATTAATTTCAAAGTTGCTTTTTCCAACTCTTCTGGTTGTAGCAAACCTGTTAATTTAATATTATTATTCTTACGCGTACGCACGTTATTTATAAACCGTATGCAGTACGCGGTTATCCTTAAACACTTAGTCAATGATTCATATTTGTTTAATATAAAATCATCGTGATCAATGACACACATAACGTTGATAATATTTTCTTTACTTTCCGGAATATTGTCCAATTTACAGTGAGTGTCTGAACTTTCTGTCCAATTTAATTTATCTTCAGTCAACCACTTGGGACCCGCCCACCATAAATCTAAATTGATTAATTTAGACGGACAGCAACCTCTCGATATCACGTCAGCTGGGTTGTCGCATGTACTAACGTGTTTCCATTCGCCCATTGTTGTTTTGCTTTGTATTTCGGCTACTCGATGTGCAACAAACGTTCTCCATTTCGTCGAAGGTGAGGTGATCCATGCCAATGCTATCATCGAATCGGTCCAAAAGTACCGTTGACTAATTTTTAGTTGCAATTTCGGTATTAATTTATACGCTAGACGTGTTAATAACAGTGCCGCACAAAGTTCTAACCGAGGTAATCAGGGGCGGACTGGGTAGGCGACAGGCCAGTCAGCGATTTTAATACTTCGGGCCATTTTTACAGAAAATTAATAAACTTAATAAAGTCAATTTTTTTTATTACTATTCAATCATGATGTTTGCTTATCAGTTATCACAGTAATTGTTGATTATTTATTAGTTATTACCTTACATAAATATGATAATATTAAATGACTTGCTACAAATGTTAGTGATTTTACTGTACCACGGCCTAGCCCACGAACATACTACAAACCATCTGCTATGTAGACAGCAAAACAAGATTTACAAGAACCACATCATACAACAAATATTTAACATACATCTATAAATAGTTTTGTCAGTATAATGATTATTCTTAAATAATTAATTGCAACTAATAAAAATAAAATATAAAAGTACAATTCTGATAATAATATATTTATTTCCAATAAATATGAAACATCACTGAATATTATTGTAAGTATAAAAATTACCCAATAAGCATCCTTTTCATTTCCGTGGAAGTGGCTCCTAATCGATCGATTATTATATCATGAGGTACAATCATGCCACGTTCAAGATTCATAAACATGAATGCTTCTAATTTGTCGTTAGATAGAGTTGACCTAAGTCTAGTTTTTATAGTTTTAAGTATTGAAAAACTCCTTTCACAACTTACTTGAGTAAAAGCTAAACTTAAAATTACCTTATATACCGTATATAAATCATTGTAATTTGGTGTATGAGTCACTAATGTGTATACATAAAGGAATGCACATGAAATACACGATTTACAACGATTTTTTTCGGATAATGCACATTTTAAATCATCTTCCGTATCTGTGTGGTTTTCATTTTCTTCTTCGAAAAATTCATCGTTACAATCTTGATACAGAATACTAGCATCTATATTTGCTATGGCCTCGTAATTTTGAGCAAATTCTATCAACTGACGTTGAATATCTAAAACATCGACCTTGGCCATGGATGCGATTTTGGACAATGATCCTTCTGGAAACATGAATCCGGGAGTTTTTAATTTTGAAAATGTTCTTGGATCAAAAAATGCAGCATCTTGAATTAGATCCTCGTTGATCATATACCTAAACAAGTAAAATTAGTATGTCATTAAAAAATATTGCTATAACTATAACAGTAAAAAATTAACAAAACTAATATTTTCAAAACATAATTATACTAAAACATACCTATTGCTTAATTTAGCGAGTGCGTTGTTATACACAACTTTATAAACTTCAACTTCAAACAATTTCTTTTCATCAACTAGTCTTTCGTCTGCTGTCAGTTCACCTGGCATTTTCTTTTTAAAACGTGTTCTTTTTTTCATAAAAGTACTTGACCAAAATATGTTATCTGTTCCATCCATTTTTTCCAAAATTGTTTGTAAATATTCAATAAATTCAGTAGTTCTTACAAAAATAATTTCAAAATTATTAACTCCTTCGATTAATTTTGCTTTTAAATTATGCAACAGTTTATATCCTTGGGTATAATTTAATTTTTTCGACTGTAAGCAAGATGACGCAGTTGAACTTAAAACGAACAGTGACTGGAACACATACGCTGTCAATATAGTTTCAAACTTCAGTAAGTTGTTTATAATATTCAGAGCTTCTGATTTTGCACCAAGATCAAAATCTTTACCATTTGCAATAGATAGTAATGCTTTGATTACTGTTATAAATCTATGTTTTTCTTTAGTTGGTGTGAATAATGGATCAAATACGTCATTTAAAGCAACATCTCTGCTCCACCACCTAGTTTGTCCTATTTTTTGAAGGCGTAACATTTTTTCACTTCCAACAGAATTTTTAATAACATTTTGTTTCCACATTCCCATTCTTTTATATGATTGACTAAAAAATATAGATTCAGTAATCCAAAAAGATTTATAGCTTCTGAACACGAACTAGAAGCTTGTGTAAGTGTAAGATTTAAAAGATGACTAAAGCAATGTGTGTGAATAGATTGAGGTGCATCTTTTTTAATGAGAGCTTGTAAACCATTGTGAATACCACTTAAATTCGCGGCGCCATCGTACGCCTGACTTACAATATTAGACAGAGATAACCCAATATCTTCTAAAACATTTTTAATTAAGTTATATAAATCGATTGCCTTTGATGATTGTACTGGTAAAAATTTAATTAACCGTTCTTTTACTTCAGTTTGAATCACATAACGGACACATACAGCCAATTGATCGGTTACACTTACATCCTGGGTAGAATCTACGAGTAAACTAAAAAATGTTGCTTTTTTTACTTCTTTTCCAATTTCCTCTTGTATCCACTGTGAAATTAAATTGATTATTTTATTGACCGTAGTTTTTGAAAGAAATGTAACAAGTGATCCACGTCCACGTCCTCCACTTAAAGTTGAACGGTTTTTACTTTTTTCAATCGCAATATTTAGATATTTTTCAAGAATTGGGTCAAATTTAGACCAACACATCAATAACTCCAAAAAGTTTCCATGGTTCATACTTCTATTGTCTAGTGTGTATGCTTGTTCTCCTCTATGAGCTCTATAAGCAATACCTTGTCGGCCAATATAAATAATTCCTTCAATTATTCTTGACAGGAAAAGTCTATGTTCTTGAACTTGAATTACTCGAAGATTTCGTTGATTTATATCAATAAGAGACGAAACGTCTTTAACTTTTTTTGCTTGCATATAAGCGTAAACAGCTTCATCGTGTGTTTTAGAATTTTCATGTACTTTAATTTGTTTATAAATATTTTTAGCACTTACTTGTACACCTTGTACAAAAATGGAATCTTTGGTTACTGAAAAGGCTAAACACACGGCACAAAAAAGCTTTTCATTTTTCCTATCAAATGATAACCAATTTCTAGGAATTTGAGTGTTATCAGTATTAGATAATGGACGAAAATATATTTTATATGCGTTAAATGGTAGTTGATCATACTGTGGCTGTATGGGATGATTTGACATAAAACGTAGTTTTTCAGCCAACGAAGAACTATGAGAAAGTGCTTTAAAATTGTTCGAAGATATGTCTATCAGAAAGTTATCATCTACATCTGATTCCGAATTCTGTGCTACTTCATCTTCATGTAGAGAATCATTGGGAACAATATCACTTCCAAAATCAACTATATTACTTTTATCGAATCCAATTGATGAAGGAATGGAAGGCTGTATATTAACATTAAGATCTTGTATAAATTCATTATTTGAGCATTTCATGTCAAGCATTTCATCTTTCGGGATATTAATAGTGTTAGTAACGGAATAACTATAGTTATCATATTGTTTTTTAATATTACTGCTCAATGGTTCAGAAATTGATGGTTGCATATTTACTATTGAATTTTGTGTTGAGTCATTATTAGTAATTGATGGTACTGTGTCAAAATGCAATGCAACTTCAATAGATGGTCGGGTGCTTGGTATAAATCCAAAATTTAATTTTTGTTGATTTTTGTCGTGAGCAATAGCTTTTAATTTTTGTCTATCAGTTTCTTTTTTTCTTGCCCATCCAGAACTACGTTTTAATTTCATAGGGTATTTATTACTATCGTCATCACCACTACGCTTGTCCATCTTAAATTGAAGATATGTTACTAATCTAAATCCCAAACAGTATTAAATTAATATATTTTAAATATTTTAAAATTTACAAAAAATTAAAACAATTAATTTAACCAATCATTGTACTAATACTTAAATAAATTATTGATGGTAGAAAAAATAAACTAGAGTGCTCGAATACAAGACCGTTTCCGCTAAAAATTACATTTTTAATACAATGATATACCATTGAATACAAATTGAACACAATATAGTATATACATTATAGTAGTGTTTAGAAGGTTCAATAAAACAGTAAACGCGTTCATGGTTAGTTCACGTAAAATTAAACGCGTTCTTTCAAACACTGCATAATAATATTTATAGTGACCCACTTGACATTTTATGTACAGTAGAACGTTACCCACTTGCGACTTTGGCCCGCATTTTAATATAAAAAATAATAATTAGTAATAAAATATAATAATTTACAAATTATAAATTTTTTGTATTAAGATAAATTCAGTTTTTAAATTGTTTGATATTATTTTACAAAATCCAATAATCGTGACTAAGGTCTAAAGAAATTAAGTAAAGAAAAAAATTAACATTTATTTTATATTTTTCAGTCTTTAATAGTCTATACCTATAATTTTAGTTGTCTCGTAGTTATTACTTATTAAGCTTTCGCGCCAGGCCCCATCATGCATGAGTAATACGTTTGGTAATTTTTTGTCGTATGAATTCAATTAATTAGAGAAATTAATTTTATTTCTGTTTTTTTGTATAATATGTTATGACTTGGTAAGAATTAGTTATGAATTATGATTAATGTTTAGACTTAGAGTAATAGAGTATACCTACATACTAATACGAAGAAAAAACGATGTCGTCATAGGCGCAACTAGGGGGGTGCTAGGGGGACTTTAGCACCCCCAGACTAAAAATTAGCACCCCCAAAAATTCAAAGTCAAATCCTTGATTTGTAAGCTGTAGGTATTTCATTATTGTACCTACCTATTATGTTCAAATTTTTATTTTAGAATAATTTATTTATATTTAATGTTTGGAAGATAGTTATATTAGATGACAACATAGTTTGTCATGAGGTCTACAATATAATATCATGATAGCCGATAGGTAAGGTATATTGCATTGGGAATTTGGTTGTGTTAATAGTTATTTTTAAACTGGTATATCTACGTAATCCGCTACCCGTATGTTTTCCATTATATGCGTTATCGTTATAAATTATAAATATAACTTATAACATTACACAACAGTCGACAAGACGACGACACACGTTATACAGACATACAGTACCCAAAACTTGAACTGCCAACAGGTAACAGTATTCCGTCTCCGTAAATCTGAATTGATAGGTATTTAAAATGTTTAGTATTTTTAAAAAACGGAAACCTAAAGATAATAATGAGGAAAACGAAATTGAAGCTGATATTGACGATCCTGGCATGGTTGACATTTCTACTAATAGTACTACTCATACAAGTGATACAACTCTTGATTTGGGAAATAAAGATTCCGGCCCATGTCGTCCTATACTTCTTTAGCTGAAGAAAATGATATAACCCTTGAAGTACCACACAAAGGTAAATATTAGATTAACTGTAAACCTTTGTAAAATCTAAAGGTTTTTCTTAAATAAGTTTTAACTTAATGTGTGAAATACATTTCTTAGACATTCATATGTAATAATTATTAATTAACAATACCATCAAAACAAAATTCATGTTCACAAAAATCAAAATTTAAATACATATAACAGTAATTTAATTTTAAGTTACTAATAAAAAAATGTATTTAATGATTAGGAAGAAAACGGATAAGAACTCAACCGAAATCTTTGAACAATTTTTACTTACAATTAACAACTGGAGAAGAAAATGAACCAAATATTACACAATCTGTTGAAGACTATTGGAGACAAAATTTATACTATCCAATAATTGATTCTATAATCGTTAATTTAAAATATAGGTTCTCTGAAGAAAGTTTATCTATGGCTTGCTCCATTGATAATTTTATGAATATGAACTATGAAGGAAGCTTAGAGTTCATAAATAACTATAAAGTAAAATTGATATAATATTAAATACAATTTCAATATTGAATTCAATTTTTTTTTCAGTAGTGTAGTTTAAGTTACTATAACTTTAATATTTTTATTATTTTTACTATTCAATTTCAGAATGTGACAAAAGTTTCAATCGATTTATTAAAAGCTGAAATGATGGTTTTCAAAAACTGTTTGCCACCAGATTTCAATTTTGATGACATTAAAGGAAAAATAAATAAAAAAGCTTTTCCTAACTTGTATAAGCTACTTCAAATTGCAATTACAATCCCAATAAGTTCTGCAACGTGTGAACGTAGTTTTTCTAGTATGAGACGTATCAAAAATTGGCTAAGAACAAGTATGTTGCAGCAGCGCTTTAGTGACTTGTCAATTTTAAATATTGAGAGGGATTTATCAAATAAAATACAAACGGAAACAGTGTTAGATAGATATAACACAAAAACCAGGAAAATTGTTTTAAAATAATAGATTATAATATGTTATCTAAATAGTTGTTATTAGTTATTGTAATTAATTATTAATTATAATGTTTTTAGTGATTGTTCCTTAATATTAATCATTATCAAAAAATCAAATGTGTTATCATATAAATTAATATAAATATGAAGTTGAGTTATAAAAGCATGTTGTTAATAGCTTTGAAGTTGTGTGTTGGTGGGGGAAGCCCCCCACGGGTTACCAAGGTATACTAAATTTTAGCACCCCTTAAATTGCAGGTCTAGTTGCGCCTATGGATGTCGTCCAGTTATCAAGTTATTAAAAATACTAGGTTTCACTACGTGACAACAATTGTGCAGTATATTATACCTTTTAAAATAACCAATTACATTGCCAAACTTTAACAATTTAAATCAACTACTAACTACTATATAACTAAAACAGTATTACAGTCTACTAGTTATTAAAATGAAATATTTCTTACCTGGTGTTCATAAACGATGTTGTCGTTCTGCCTAATGGATGGAAAATAAACGCTGTTCAAAACTGTTGCCTCATTTTTAATTAGAATTAATATTAAATAACATTTCATATTTGTATTTGCAACAAAAATAAATAATGGATAATGGATATGATATACACGATATAATATAATGTTTTCGGTCATCAAATATATGTATAATATGTGCTGCGCGGCACGGGTATAGCCATAACCCGCATTCCCGTATAGTGACTTAATCGGAACAATACGAAAATAGAATAAGCCAATAACAAAAATAAATTAATGTGAATTAATTTTCGGCAGAAATATTGTGTATTAATATCCAGCGTTCAGAATTCGTCATATTATTATTATTATTATTTAAGATAGGTACATTTTTGTCTGATGTTATATTTTATTTTTATAAATAATGCAGGGAAAAATTATATATTACGGCCGACAGGCCAGTCCGCGATCGCTGACCAGCGGACCGGGCCAGTCCGCCCCTGGAGGTAATGATAATGTTTTTAAAGGTGCCACTTTGGATTTTGCACATATTAAATTAGTGTGATGTATGCCCGCGTTGTCCGTACATCTTAAATATAAACAACACCCATACGCCAATGTACTAGCGTCAGAAAACCCATGGACCTCAATAACACACGATTTTAAGTTGTTCGTGATTTTGCGTGCTATTGATAACCTGTTTAACGCGGATAATTGTGTTCGATACTCAAACCATTGTTCGCGTATGTGTACTGGAACGGGTTCGTCTCAATCAATCTTTTCACGCCATAACGCTTGTAACATTAATTTTGCTCGCACTATTAATGGGCCGACTAAACCCAGCGGGTCGAAGATAGCAGCTATATCGGACAGCATTTCGCGTTTGGTAACCGACATCCCATTTACCTTTTTATTCTCACGCACGTTATATTTTAATATATCTGACGAAGCGTCCCAGAATAAACCTAATACCTTTTTCACAGAATAATTAAGTTCGTGTTTATTTGATATTTCTATATCTTCGCTAGGTAGACTTGATGTTATAAAACTCGCGTCGTTTGATGACCATTTTCGTAACTTTAGACCGGCACTGTTCATAACCACAATCAAGCCGTCGCGTATTTTAAGCACTTCCGGTTTCGTGTCGGCTCCGGTCAATATGTCGTCCATGTAAAAATCTCGATTGATAATAGGCGTGATGTATGGGTATGGTTCGTGTACCGTTTCGGCTAGTACCTACTTGTAAACAACCTGTCGCTAAATATGATGCGGGTACCGTGCCATATGTGACCGTGTTCAGTCGATATATTTGTATAGGTTGATTAGGGTCCGTGCGCCATAATATTCTTTGATTATCGCGATGTTTATCAGTTATTAATATTTGCCGGTACATTTTAACTATGTCGGCCGTTAACACGTAATTATGAGTTCGAAATCACGAAATAATGTATAATAAATCGTCTTGGATCACCGGGCCCTTTAAGAACACGTCATTAAGACTAATACCGTTATCTGTTTTGCAAGATGCGTCGAACCAGGCCGTGTCAACTCGTACTTGTAGTTCTAGTGTCTTTCGGTGTAACTCAAAAGAGATGCAATGGCTGCGCTAGTATCGAATTCTTTTATCTACGTTCTATACTTCTATGATAAATGATAATTGATATTTGATTATATAATAATATTTAATTATAGAATTGGCTCATCGCTCATGCCCATGGGCTATTGGGGTAGGGCGCCTACTCGGTTTTTTTGGTTTTATGACGGCCACGACTCCACGAGGTTTATTCAGTTTATTGATTAATGATTTATTTATTAAACTACGTGGACCTTAATTTATAAATTTGATTAATAACGGCATAATGCCTTCTAATAAATGCTGTGTGGTTGGCTGTAATAGCGAGAGTACGGTTCGAAAACATGTTTTTCCACTCGACGACAGTGAATTTGCCATTTGGGTTCAGCTGTCTGGGAATAACAAGTTAACGTGTCTTACAAAGGAATATATCAGGAAAACATTTTTATTTTGCTGTAGACACTTTGATAGTAATAATTGCTACAGTTTTGGTACTACACGACTAAAAAAAGGCTCATTGCCTCGTTTGAAATTGCCAAGTATTTATTTTCTATTTTAAATTGTGGTTAATATGTGTGCCGAGATTGTATCTGATGTGATGTATCTGCTTGTGATTAAATTTATGAAATTATTTGTAGCCAGAGCCCAACTTAGGGGGGGGGGGGGCTAGGGGGGCTGCAGCCCCGGGCCCCAATATTATTTGGGGCCCCGGGCCCCTGTTGATATTTAATTATTAAAGTGGCATTTTGAAATAATTGTATGATATTACTAGTTACGTAGTTTCGTTAGTCACGTATCGTAATGGAATTTCCGAATTTATGATTATTCTCTAATAGTCTAATCGATAAAATAAGCTATTACAAATTATTTCTTTAATTATTATTTATTTTTATTTTTTTATTATTTACATTGACCATGTTGAAAAATGCATTGCCACTTTGACTTTGTACACAATATATATGATGTATAACATAACACATCAGTAAACATTTGTTTGAATTAAAAACTGTACCAACACTTCTTTATTTATATTTATATTTTTAATTTCATCGTTTTATTTAGATTAATTATCATTAAATAATTACTTATAGCCTCATTATTTTATAATTGATTTATAATCTTATAAAATAAATTGAATATAAAATATAACAAATAGATATAGCATAAAGACTACATTTATAATTTAAAGTTTAGATAATAATTAATTTTGGGGCCCCATTAGAAAATTTGACCCGGGCCCCAAAATTCCTAAGTTGGGCTCTGTTTGTAGCATATAGCAAAGTTTAATTTAAATGTTCCATGTGCCGTAGGTAATAAAGGTACCTTCTAGTAAAGGTAATTATTAATTTATTTATCACTTTAATGTTGTTTTTTATCCGCTTTTAGCAATAAGTAGAATATATGTATATAGCAACCAGTGTTCGGAACGTTCACTAAAAAAATGAACTCGTTCACGTTCACGTTCAGTCGTTAAAAAAGGAACTCGTTCAAGTTCACGTTCGTGTTTTTTTAAACGAACGCGTTCACGTTCACGTTCTTTTAAAAAACGAACGCGTTCATTGGGTCGCGTTCATTTAATTTTTTTTTTTATGAATCGTTAGCCTGCAGTCAATATAAAAATTAAAAACCCATAAACGTATATCTATTATACCATAATACCTATTCATGATAAACCGATTAGGTTTATTACAAATTCATGGAAATCATAACATTATTGTTGTATTTCTAGCCGGGGGCACTGGAATTTCACGTATTTAATTTATATATTTTGCAATTAAACAAATATTGTAGGAATTATAATGGGAAAAATGAAAATATTATTATTATAATATAATTAATTATTTTATACATAATATAATATTTATTAAATGGTAAATAAATTGAACGTCTTAAAAATTGATCAAATTCATTAAAAATATAAACGTCGTTCACGTTCACGTTCTATTAGCAAAAAACGAGTGACGTTCACGTATCGTTCACTACATATGAACGTGAACGCGTGAACGTGCGTTCATGAACGACGTTCTTTCCAAACACTGATAGCAACAGTGAATTTTTGTGCAATAAAAAAAATGTTATGGAAGTTATAATATCATGTTATACGTCTATGGAAGTTAATAATATCATGTTATAAGTCTACTATTATGTAATGACAGTTGGTAGGTAGTATTTTAACTCTGTGTTTTGTGTAATGATTAATTTTTAAAAAAATGTGTACCTATATATTATAATGTATTAATATGATTCGAATTTAATTTTATGTGTGTGATTTTAATACAGTTATGGTAGTTATTATTATTCACTAAAATGTTGATAATACACAATAATATATAAGCAGCAGTTAATATAACGCTTATGTAATTCATATATTTTTATAAACCCATTTAAACAATTTTTTATAGCAACACCAAAAAATCATTTATCTACTAGTCAAATCAACTGTGGCAACTTATCACTCAATGATTCAATTGAATATGTAGATGTTACCTGTCTGTCACCTTCAGCTTCACCTTTATCCAGCTTAGATCAAGGTGTGTAAAAATTGTGCAAACTTAACTGTCACAAGTTATTAAACAATTAATTATTTTTAGAAACACCATTGAATCAATTGTCATTGGCCAACCCTGTCAACCTATCGTTTAATGACTCAAATGAATATTTAAATGTAACCTGTTCGTCACCTTTGGCTTTACCTTTATCCGAAGAAAATCATGGTATGTAAAAATTGATAGTAAAAAATAATGAACTGGTATAGTTAATTGATATTTATTTTTTTTTAGAAACACCTACAATGCTCTTAAATTCAGTTAAACCATCTTCTGCTATATTACTTAAGACTATTGGAATAAAAAGATTGGAGGAAATGACACCTAGAAAAAGATTGTTATATTCTGTAACTAAGAAGTTAAAAAAGCAGATTAATGTTATTAAGAGAAAAAATGTTACTGTAAAACAACAACTAAAAATAGCAAAAAAGTTTGTTACTGGTGATAGCTGCAACCATTTAGTAGACAGAGTTAGTAAAACCACATTGAAGTTTTTTCAAAGTCAAATAAAAATTCAAAATAAAAAGGCCAAAGGCAGACGGTATAGTTTAGATGATAAAATTTTGGCGCTTTCAATTTTTAAAACATCACCTAAAGGATATAAATTTTTGTCATCTATATTTGCTCTGCCATCCACATCTACACTAAATGCTGTTTTAACTAAAATTCCATTCATTCCGGGCATTAACGCACACATCCAAGAAAACCTAAAACATCAAACATCCAAGCTTAAAAGTATTGATAAAAAGTGTGTGTTACTTTTTGATGAAATGGCATTAAGTCCAGGTTTAAAATATGATAAAAAAAAATGATATGATTTTTGGATTTAACCATAATGATATTTCTGATGATCAAAAATTTGCAGACCACGTTTTAGTTTTTATGTTACGAGGAATTGCTAAAAAATGGAAACAACCTTATGCATATTTTTATTGTACTGGCACAACAAAAACTAAAAACTTAATTGAGTACTTGAAAATTGTTATATCTAGTGTAAACCAAACTGGTCTTGATATTCTAGCCACAGTATGTGACCAAGGTGGAACAAATGTAGCAGCAATAAATAAGTTAATTACTGATACAGCACTAATGTATGCAAACCTTAACATTGAAAAACATAACCTATCCTATGAAATTGATGGTAAAGAAATCATACCAATTTATGATCCTCCTCACCTACTCAAATGTATAAGAAATAATCTATACACAAAAGATGTTGTTTTTACAATTGATAACATTGAGCATACAGCTTCTTGGGACCATATAAGAACTATGTATGATTACGACAAAAAAAATGAGATTTTTGAACTTCGAACCCTACACAAGCTCCATGATGGTCACATTAATATAGAAAAGACCAAGATGAAAGTTTCTTTTGCGGCTCAAGTTCTTAGACATACAGTTGCCTCAACAATGAAGTTATTGTCAGATAATGGTATGTATATGTTACCGGAATAGATGAAAATTCAGGAATTGTCGGCATATCCTAGTCATTGTTGACAATGGCTGAAAAGGTTAGACAATGTTGGATATTTCGTAGTTTTATCAACATTTCCGTATTATATTAGGCAATGTTATAAATCCGAATAGAAAAAAATATCGACAGCGCGCTTTATCGGTAATCGATCTGATTATGGAACATAGCTATCTATATTATTACTTATTGGTTATTATAGTATATAATATGGTAAATCCTGTTTTATATTATCGTTTTTATTGCTTATAACTTATATTAAAATTGACTATACAGAACTATCGTAGGTATCGTTATGGTCACATCCCCAAAGTGACTGTACACTGTACAGTACTGTTTGTGCATTGAAGTAGTGAATAGTAACGTGTAATAACTAATAACATTGTTATTTTTTTCAACAATCTCCTTAAAAATGGATTTAAATGAAATGCGCATAAAATTTGATAATGCAATTCTATTATTAATTGAATCGAAACGTAACGACAACAATTTTTTTTTGAATAATGAAGAATATTGTGAACGAATCAAAGAAATAAAAAAATCTAAAATTACACTATCTACGGCTGGAGTAAAAAAATGTACGAAAGACTATAGGAATGTTCGTAAGTACGATATTCTTATTATCAACGGTAAAGATCGTCTTATTAAGACTATAACCAATGCGTCAGAGGGTGTGCGTTATTATGTAAAAAATGAAGAGTTGTTTGATATAATTCATTCTACACATACAGCAATCGGTCACGGAGGCCGAGACCGAATGATGGCTGAACTTAAATTAAAATACGCGAATGTGACAAAGGAAACAATAATGGTTTATTTAAGTCTATGTTCTGATTGCCATAAAAAAATCTTCAAATCCAAAAAGAGGGCTTGTATCAAAACCTATTTTACATTCGGCATACAACTCACGTGCTCAACTGGATTTAATAGATATGCAATCACAGAGCGTAAATGATTTCCGATTTATAATGAATTACCAAGACCACCTAACAAAATTCGTTGTACTTAAACCATTAAAAACAAAACGTGCGGAAGAAGTTGCACATAATTTACTAGATATTTATACAACATTTGGAGCACCAGCCATACTGCACTCAGACAATGGAAGAGAGTTTGTTAATAATACTATAAACGAACTTCATGCTATGTGGGGTGATGTAAAAATTGTTCATGGGAAACCTCGACATAGTCAGAGCCAGGGCTCTGTCGAACGCGCCAATCGAGATGTGGAGGATATGTTGGCTACATGGATGGCCGAGAACAAAAGTAGTGATTGGCCGTCTGGATTAAAATTTATACAGTTCCGAAAAAATCGCGCTTTTCATTCAGGTAAGAATTATTTAAATAATTATATTTCTTATAATATTTGTACTATTTGTAACTTTTTGTACTATTTTTGACTGATTAATTTTCGTATAACGCACGTCTATTATGTTATTAGAAATAAATAAAATAACAACATATACGACAATTAATAACAAATTTTTTTATAATTTTTTCAATGATAATAATTTTTTTAAATTTTAATAAAAAGTTGGCAACTTCGCATCTAATTTCACGCGCAATCGTAAAAAACATAATATTACCTTTATACATTTAATAAGATAACATTTTTAGGTATTGGAAGATCACCGTATGAGGCAATGTTTGGATGTTCAGCTCGATTAGGCGTAGCGTCAATAGGTTTACCTATGGATGAAATAGACTGCTTACAATCTGAAGAAGATATTGAGAATATTTTACAAGTTTGTGAAGCTCAGAATGACCATCTTGGTTCAAATTCACTGGACTCTGAACAATGTCATACTACACAAGTTGAAGAAAATGAACCAGGAACTGGAAATAACTCAGAACTTAGTATGAAACAATAAAATTAATGTCTACTATAGTGTATATTTTATTTTAATATAAATAATTTTATAGTTAATCAACGACAGCAGAAAATTCAACACGAACGAGCATTATCTGTTAAATGTTTAGAGAAACAAGCGAAAAAAATGGTAAAAACATCTAATTCAAAATACCTTGAACTTGAAGTAGGAACATCTGTGCGTATCTCTATTCCTGATGTTGACCGAGCTCGTGGCTCTCCACGAAATGTATTGGCAGTTATAACTGATGTGAAAGATAATTTATATAAATTATGTAAGCATAAATTGTTTAATTATTTTAAACAACTTAATATAATTTAATATTTTATTATATTATTTTTTTTTTACTATTTATTATTATTATTTTTATAGGTACAGAAAATGGATTTCTGAAACATAAGTATACCAGGACAGAAATCAACCCATGCAAGGAGAAGCTTCTAGATCTTGAAACGGTTGTAAGTAAATTGAAAGAGGGAGGAGAAATAACTCTCCGTGAAGCAGCTGCCTTTAACAGCATTTCTGGATCCCAAGGTTTTACGAGATGCCACTGTAAAACACAGTGTAAGACCAATAGATGTGCTTGTCGTGCATCTACTAGATTATGTAACTCTAAGTGTCATAACAGTCTACCGTGTAACAATAAAGATTAAGATTATGATTTATAAAAAATAACTAATAAGTATTATAATTTATAATATATTATTATTATTATAAAGATTAAGAATTTAAGATTATGATTATCCTAAATAGCTCATAAATAATATAATATATTATTCGATTTTTAATGTTATCATCAATGCCTTCTTTCATTAGGAATTGTCATAAATGACTAGTTATTGACGTTAATTCCTTACTAAATCAGGCCTTATCGTTATTGACTAGTCATTGTCAACACTGACTGAATGTCATCTTTTCCGGTAACATATACACTAGTATTTGAATAATTAACTATATTATATAATAATTTACATATTTTTAGCACCAAAAGAAAGTGGATTGTCAAATGCTATTTGCACTGCTATGTTTTGTTTATTCATGGACAAGACATTTGACTCTGTCAATTCAAGGACAATTAATCCAGAATCGGGAAAACTGTTACGAAGTGCAGTTAAAGAAAACTCTCCTCATGTTCATCATTGGAATTCTGCAATCAATACTTTTCAGTCTATGAAATTTATCAATAAATCAAATAGGAAGAAGACAGTTCCTCCATGTTTAAAAAATTGGATCATCACACTTAAATCTTTTAAATACTTGTGATCCAAGTTACAGAGTAATAATTTTAAATTTTTTTTAACAAGGCATGTAAACCAGGACTCCCTCGAGTGTTTATTTGGAAGTGTGCGGAGTCATGGAATACGAAACACAAAACCAGATTGTTATCAATTCCATTGTTCACTTAAAACTTTGCTAATTAACAACTTCACATCAATTAAGTCAGCAGGCAATTGTGAGCACGATGAGAGTGGTGGGGCCTTAGATAACTTAAAGCAGTTTGTTGAAAGTGGCCTGAATTTACCCACGTTGCCTAAATCTGCCCATGAAAACAAATTTAATTTTCCTATTTATAACCCAATAGAAACAGTATATGACATTCATGTGTCACCCATTTCTGATATGACCATAGGGTATATTAGTGGTTATTTGGCACGAAGTGTACTTAAAGAATTCAAATTTTGTAAACTTTGTAAATTTGAATTAATAAGTATGAATAAAAATAATCCTTTAATTCGAATAAGAGACTTTACTCAAAAGTCCCTAATGCATCCCAGTAAAAAATTCCAACAACTAATTGAACAGATGCTTTTTATGAACAATTTAATTTTGCCAAAATTAAATCAGTATCATACAGGACACCAGTTAATATTTATGTTTGAAAGTATTGATTTTCCTTTACATTGCCCAAAGCATAATTTAAAAATTTTTATATATCAAAAAATAAAAAACTTATTTATTTTTACTTACGTGAAAAATATAAATCGCATTTTAAAAGGCATAGACAGACAAACTTATAATAACCGTGATACTTTAAAGATAGCTGCTCATATATATTTTTTAAAACATAATAGAAAAAGATAGGTAGGTATATTTATATACTTTTCATATTTTTGGATTACCATATTCCTACTTTTGTAATTAAATATTTAATAATATTGTGAATTGTGATCTTAATATTTTGTAATACTTTATATTTATATATAATAGGTTTATTTATATTTTGTATATTTATAAAAAATAAAATAAAAAAGTTTAAATATTTATCCATTTATTTTGTTTTGAAATAATTACGACATAATTTATCAGAAGTCTAAACTTCCGAGATGGCGACATCGTTTGTTTCATATTTTCAAATATATCAATAATTAAGTAATATTTATATATCGATAACTGGCAGTAATCGATTGAACGCGACAATCGATTAATCGATATTACTATCGATGATTGTTAAAGAGAATCACTCGCTGCGCTAGTGTGCCACTTATATTATGGTATCAGAAATACTATAAAGTCGGTGTTCTATTTTATCTATTTTCTATGCGTCGAACACTACCAGCAACTTTGTAGACGTGCTACTGTCTTTTCTAACGGCGTGGTGGGGCAAGTAACACGTTTGATCTTCTTTTTCGAGTTCGCTCTCATCTACCCGTTCCATATGGTTTAATGACTCATACTCTTTCAAAAATATTCTTCCTTTAATTCCTTATCTTTTTGGAACTTACGTTCTATTGCTAAGAAGCGACGTTTTGCGATTTCATACGACTTTCCTAGTTTTATTAAATCGACCCGAAACGGTAGGTGTACGACGAAACGTCCCTCGTCATTTCTAATAACCAGTGGCGTAATTGGGGGGTCGCAAGGGGTCGCACTTGCGACCCCAAATATAATGTATGGGTTGCAAAAGTATTATTTTGCAACCCCTGGAAATTCCATATTTATGATTTATCGCTCGATAGTAAAGAAATAAAATAAGTAATTATTTAGTTAAATAATTATGAAATAAAAAATGTTGGAGAATGAGAAAATTGAGACGATAATAACGTCGATAAGAATACGACAAGTTTTAATCTAAAAATAAATTATACAATATTAGAATTATAGATATAATATTATATCTTTAATCGTGATTGTTATCTATTATAATATAAATTAAATAAAAACAAATCTATTTTTAGATTAAAACTTCTATGTCGTCGTATTATTGTTATCGATGTTATTATCGTCTTTCAATAGGTATTTAATATATTTTGTATATTTCTAGAGATTTTATAATATTGATTTGTCATTTGTATGTGTCATGTGAACCGTGGTCCGTGAACGTTTATTATATTATTTCTTAGTGAATTTTGGTTTCATTTTACTTAAATCATTTTCGTGTTTATTTTTAATGGTTATTTGTGAATACCTAGTAAATATATCTAAATATTTTAACATTGGTATTGTGTTTTATTGATAAATATGGACAAATTCGTTATTAAGCTGTCCAAGGTAAGTAACATAATATACTTTTTAAATTATTTTATTTAAACTGAAGTAATTCAATAAGCTAAATATTTTTTATGTGTGTGGCTTATTTATATTACATTCATTTCTCTGAACTCATCACTAATACCTACAAGCTGTGGTTTATTTAGTAATATAGTAAATTGCAGACGTACTTGATAAATATTTTAATACTTTAAGAACAAAAGATAAGTTATGATAATTTTACATAAGTCATGTTTGCTAAATTACTTACCACTAGGAATAGTTTTATTTTTAATAATATTTATGAATTAATTATTATAAATATTATAGTAAATTATGAGGTGGCAACTGGCAACATATCCTAACAACTTTTAATTTAAGGTTTATTTAAAATAAAACATCTACCTGTATAAATGTAATTTAAATATAATTACTATAATTTCCTAGGGTAGGTACCTATTGTATAATTAAATACCTAATTTTAATTATAGGACAAAAGCAATGAAACTGTAGCTATTCTGAAGTTGGATGATCAGCAAATCACTTCACACAAAAAAATTAAAATGGACACATGTTACGAATCATCTAAAACAGTGAGAATTAAAACTTAAAATAATTAATAATTATAATTTATCAATTTTTTAAACATAATCTGCATGGTTATGATTTTATCAGTTAAATAACTAACTATTAATACACACTAGTTCACTATATTTATATAATAAACATAATAATATATAACTATAGACTATAGTATGTGTATGTGGTGTGTTAAAGAAAGGAAAATTACAGTTAATAAATACATTAATTTTTGACTTAATTAAATTAATAGAATAGTTAAATTATTTAACATTTTAACAATTTATCAGATATTGTATGAATAATTAAATCACAAATATTAAATAATAACTTTAATAAACTTATTTCATTTTTAGGAAAATAAACTTACTACTGTTTCTAATACAATTTCAAAGAACACAATGTCAATAAAAGGTAAATAAAAGATGAAATAAAATTAAAATATTTGTAATTTGTTTTATGATTTTTTTTCTTTTTTAGACGAATCATTGGATACTTTACACGTAGAAAGTCCCAACAAGTCAACATTAAGTAAACCTATTATTGATACAAATCGTGATCCTTGTCAAGGTAAGGAAAATGCATATTATTTATTATCAAACGGTTTTGGTCCGTATCGACCTAAAAATTATGATTTTCCAAAACGTGGAGGTAGAAAGTTTCGATCAGAATGGTTCATATCTTTTCCTTGGCTAGAATACAGTACTATTAAAGATTCAGCATATTGTTTTTATTGTCGTGCCTTCCCATCTAATAAATCAGATATAACATGTATTAGCGAAGGTTTTCGTCAGTGGTCAAAGGCTTGTTTTAAATCTTTTCCAAAGGTAAGTCTAAAAAAAATGACGGTAAATACATGAAATTTTTACTGAATGTTTATATAAGCAGTTTCTATATACCATACCGTTTTCAAAATATTTTGACTTATTTTGAGCTTATTTATTCGTTAAAAATTCTTGAAAATTTAATAGAATGCTCCTAATATATTGTTTCAAAGGCACATGAAAAATATTAAAAATCTGTAGTCACAATTTTTTTTTCTAAGCATTCAAAGTTGAAATTTTGACAAAATACGTAAAAATGACGAAAATTTGAAAATTATTTAGAGTTAAAAATTCATAAAAATTTTTTTTTTTAAATCTAAGGTTTTAAATTTTAACACAAGATTTAACGTAAGTTTTTCTACTTTTATCAAAAATAAAATATCTAAAAGCAATTAAAAATAAATTTTTATGAGTGTTTTAAGTTCATAATTTTACAACATAGGATATTCACTCGATTTCTCATGTAGCGTTTTTCTTATTTGGTTGTAATTCAAAAACGAATAATTGTAGATGCATGAAAATTTCACTAAATGTTTATATTCTCATTTTCTATACACCATTCAATTTTGAAAATATTTTGATTTGTTTTGAGCTGTTTACAGACATTTTTAGTTTTCAATTTTTTTAGTTTTTTTTTTTATAATTGTCAATAAAATTTTATTTGGTGGGCCAAAAAGTCTGAAAATTTAATACAAGCTTTCTTATATATTGTTACAACATCAGTTGAAAAATTTTAAAAATACATAGGCACGATTTTTTTTTATAAGCATTTAAAGTTCGAATTTTGACAAAATTTGTCAAAATCTCGAAAATTATAAATCATTGTAATTAAAAAATTATAAAATGTTCAGTTTTTATAACTAAGTGTTGAAAATTTAAAACAAAAATTCTCATAAATAAATCATACTGTAACCAAAAAATCTAAAAAATATATCAACACATTTATTTTTTACAGACATTTTAATTTCAAATTTAGACAAAATTTCATATTTAAACCAAGAATAATGATTTTAGTTATTTTGATATAATTTAAAAATACTATTTGTTGGTATATGCAACTTTAAGAATATATTGTTATATTTTATATACACGCAATGGCATTTTAAAATATAATTTTTTTGAGAAAAATGAATTTAACACATTCGTGGACAGCTACTGCTATAGCAGTAATTTCAAAAGTTGATGTACATATATCACTACTGTTATAGCAGTAGAATATAAACCATTCAAATTAACACAGTACTGGTATAGCAGTAATTATTTCAATAGTCTCATATGAAAGAGCATGTTTTACTGTCCCACTGCAATACTTCAGAGCATTGGGCACTGTATTATATATGTGTTATTTTTAGCTTTATTTATCGTTTTTTTTTTTTTGGTATTTCCATGAACCCTATATTCGATATCATTATTATTATTTATAATTTAGCTATATCATTATTGCTTTATAATGATACAACACAATATATAAATGTCTACACCATATATTCGAACCATAACCAATAGAAATGCATTGTTGTCCGTGTAAGTATTCAGTTCGATTATAAACATCGTACCGTAAAATGGGGTGAATATGAACGATTTTAGAGGTTATTTGATTATAAAAATGCCAATTTCTTAGATAGAGTTTTTCTGAAAATTGTTTTGGATAGACTACATACAGACTCGTTATTGTAGTATGGAATTTTTAATTTAGGAATGGTAGTTTTTTTTATATTTTTTTTCAAAAATGTGTTCCTATTTCCACGTTGATGTGGTGAACCGGAACTATGTTAAAATTTTCTCAATTTTTCTTATTCAGATCAACTGTAGGTAGATAGGAACACATTTTATTTTTTAAAAAAGGTTATAGACCATACCTACCTTATAAATTTCAAAAAAATTTTTATAAAAATACCTACATAATAAATAAAAACCAAATTAAAACAAATTGCACGAGTTTTCATTTATTCAAACTTTATAAATATAATAACATATTAAATTAAAAAAACTTGTATGAGTCTTCTCTTCTTTTTTTAAAAAAAAAATAACTTAATAAATAAGTATTATAATAACAAATAGTAGGTATGAGTCTTTTCATTTCTTTTAACTTAATAAATATAATAACAAATTAAATTATAACAAATGTTTCAATCTTTTTTTTTCAAATAACTTAATAAATAGGTATCATAATAACAAATTAAATTAAAACAAATAGTAGGTATGCATCTTTTCATTTCTTTTAACTTAATAATTATAATAACAAATTGTTTGAGTCTTTTCTTTTTTTTTCAAATAACTTAATAAATAACACAATAACAAATTCTATAACTATTAATTACTTTTAACAGTCTTTTGTTTACATTTAGATAGGTAGGTAGGTGGTACCAATAATTTACCATTCATTAAAATTTACAGAAAACATCATTTGCCCTCTTCTCTGAAGAATAGGATGATTTACAACTCCTATAATATCTTCATTATTTATCCAACATTTGTCTTCTGGATCAGGGAAAACAAACATTTGTCCTGAATTCAATTTTGTAGGACTGTACTTTACAAAAGATGCTTGAACCTCAGATAGTTTTATTTCCAATACAGTACCAATGAATAAAACATTTTTTGATGAACACTGTCTTGATTCAGAATAATTGGAAAAATCTACAACAATCCAATCATTTTCCTTGAGTTTTAAATGTTTACCATATGGATATACTCCTTCTAATTTTTTTCCATTTTTCAAAGTTGTGTCTACACTGTTTTTGTCACTTTCATCATATTTGAAACTGTTGACTGAACTATCATCATTCTCTTCGAGATCACTAATGATTGCTTCTGGATTATCAGCCTCTTCCATTTGCATTTGTTCCTGTTCATCAGAACTGGAAATTGGTTGGTCTTCCATTTCTAAAACTTCAACACTTTTACCTGGCTGTATATCTAACCGCTGTCTCTTTTGTCTTGTCTTATTCGTACCTTTCGTATAACGCATTTCTTTTAAAATTGAAATTAATGATGTACTCAAAACTGTACTGTCTTCACTATCATTTTCCATTGTTTCTGGTGGTAAACAATTCAAAACATTTTCTTTATTTATAGGAATTATACCACATTTTTTAAAACCGGATTGGATATTATTAATTTGATTTTTCTTTATGTCATCCATCAACAAATTCAGAAGTGTAGGAAATTGTGACTTGGGGATTGCCGATTCATTTGTTCCAGCTCCAAGTTTCCAATTTGTTAAAATTTTGCGCCATGCAATTTTTAATGGACGAAAAAATGACACATCCAGTGGTTGAGTTAGGTGTGTCGAGTTTGGCGGTAAAAATACAAATTTAATGTTATGCTTTGAACATGCTTTTATTTCTGTTATTGTTAAGTGTGAAGACAAATTATCTCCTATCAATATTTTTTTGCCTGGTACATTTTTAAAATATGGAATCACTATTTTAAGAAGCCAATCTTCAAAACAATTAGAGTCAAACCACCCAGACTTGCTTCTATTATACCTTGAGTTTTTTGGACCACCAGTTATCCAAGGTGTATACATATGTAAGGCTTTATAAACTGTATACGGGGGAAGAAGTTTTCCATCGCCTGTACAAGCAAACATTACTGATGTACATGACTTACTGTGGTTCATGACACTTGATACTTGCAACCACGTTTAGATATAACTTTAATTCTTCCTGGGTCATCACTCAAGTTTGTTTCGTCATAGTTTAATATGTTAGATGGTGGAATATTATTTAGTGACTGTTCTAGATTATTAAAATATTCATTTATATCTTCTCTGGATACTTGTGTCCGTGATCTTTTGATATTTTGGCAGAGCCTTTGCGAAAGCGTATCTCTATGACGCCTTAAGAAACACATTGCAAATTCAATACCTGGCATATTATCTTTAAATTTTTTTATGATAGTACCTTTGCTGTCTAGGTAAGATTTTACAATTATTCTTAAATCGAATGTCGTTAAAGGATAACCCCATGCTGAACATGTTATTAGACTTTCAACAATTAATTGTTCTACTTTTTTAGATAAAATAGTTTGGCCGCCTTGTGGTTTCATATTTTTACCAGGGTTTAGTTCTTTAAATTGTTTATGCCTGTGCAAAACTGTCACAGGTATTCCATATTTTATCGAACAGTCACGATATGACATACCTGCATTTTTACCCATTAGTGCTGAATTTATTTGCTCATCTGTGTACTTCGCCAATGGTTTTTGTCTGACCGTTCTTTGATACATACGTGGCATTTTGAAAATAAAGGTACCTACTGTAACACAAATAATATAATTAGGTTCCTACTAAATGACTTAGAAAAATTATTTTTGTTATGCACTTAGTCTTAGCAATTATATAGGTAGGTAATAGGCATTTTAAATAAATGTGATAGGTATTGAAATTTGTTAATATTTCGAGTGTTCCTGTTCACCCCATTTAAAACACAGATTAAAAGTATTGAACTTTGAAGCATATTTTCTACTCGAAAAATATTTTGAATTCCATTGTGATTGGACAAAATATTATTAATATACGTCTATTAACTTTTAATAATCGTAACAATTGCTTACCTCAACTTCGTGTATGCTTTTCTGGAGAAGTTTTTCGTGTACTTCAATTTTGCAAAAAAATAATGATTATGATAATAGCTTATCAGTGATAACCAAATGGTACTACACCAAATGCAATATAGTCAATATCACCTAAATGTTGTTTGAAACAAAGTGCCGGTGTTATCATAAATATTTGTTAACTCTTGCATCAGTGTTATCAATTCAAAACAAGTTTTTCTCATTTTGTTCCGATTCGCCCCGTAGTTCCTATTCACCCCATTTTACGGTACGTAATAGGTGTCTGAATATGTCACGTAATAATATCGATAAAGTGCGCAAATATTTAGATGAGTCGTTTGATTCGTTTGATTTTTCTGATCAAGATGATTCAGATGTTGACCCAGATTTTTCGTTACCAAGTACGAGACAAGATTCGTCACCAAGAGCAGGGCCGTCTCATACTTTTACAAATACTGAAAGTGACACAAGTAATGAATCGTTTGAGGTAAGTTCAAGTGATAATGATGATTATAATAATGCTAATAACAATGATGATGATGATCAATGGTACGAGAATTGGGAAGATATACCAGACTTCCAATTTGACAATAGTATGTCAGGAATCAAACTAAATATACCTGATTCCGCAAAAGATAATCCTTTACAGATATTCGAAATGTTATGGACACGTGAAATAACTGATATGGTGGTATCCTCGACAAATAATTATGGTGTAAAATTAACTTCACAAATTCGTCCACATAAAAAACACTGTCGTGCAGCTGAGTTTAAAAAAGTTGATGCGGAGGAAATATATAAATTTTTGGCCATTTGTTTGCTCTCTGGATCCGTGAAATTTTCTGTAATCAGAGGTATGTTCTCTTACAATCCGCTCTATTATCATCCTATCATATCGAGAACTATGTCGGGTAGACGCTTTGAACAGATTTTGAGATGTTTTAGTGTCGAATATAATGACCCAGAAAAAGTAAATAGTACAAAATATGATCCAATAAAAAAAATTGAACCAATTTTTAAAAAACTTATAAATAATTTTCAACTTGCATATATTCCATACGAATGTCTATCACTTGATGAATCGCTTTTATTACATCGTGGTCGCCTTTTATTTAGACAATACATGAGACTTAAAAAAGCAAGATATGGTATAAAGTTTTTCGAGCTCTGTACACCTGACGGATTTGTTCTAAATATGGAGATGTATAAAGGAAAAAGAGAAGAAATTCAAGTCGGTTCTACATCAAAAATAAATAGTTTAGTTGTTCGTATTTTGGAAGCATTTCTTGATAAAGGACATACAGTTTTTATGGATAATTATTATAATAGTATAAGTCTTTCTAAAGAACTTCTACATCGAAAAACACATACAACAGGAACACTACGCAGTAACCGTAATGGCAACCCAAAATGCGTAACCACAAAAAAGTTGAAATCTGGAGACTATATTTGGCATCGACAAGGAAAAATTTATGTATCTAAGTGGAAAGATAAAAGGGATGTACTAGCGATAACTACAAAATACCAACCACAACTTTTATCATCCAAAAATCGATTTGGAAATGAAAAAAAAAAACCGAATGAAATTATTCAGTATAATAATAACATGAGTGGTATCGATAGGTCAGACCAAATGGTAAAAGATTATAGCAGCCCACGAAAACAATCACGATGGTACAAAAAAGTTTTGTTTCATCTGTTAGATATTACAGTGTGGAATAGTTTTTACATATACAAAAAACATTTTGGTTGCGATTCTATGACTTTTAAAGAATTTCGCGATATTCTAATAAAAAATATGATAAACGTTCCAATAGATTTAACAGCTAATCAAATTTTTAATGCCCCAAAACCAAAAGATCCAAAAAACAAACGACCAATGCCAGAAGAAGGACAACACTACCAAGAAAAAATCCCATTACCTCCACTGTATAAAAGAAAACATTACTTCAAAAACTGCAAAATATGCACAAAAAAAAACGTGGAAAACAAACCCAGTATCAATGTAAAGTTTGCAATGTTCCACTGTGTCCGGGATCATGTTTTGAAGACTTTCACAAAAATATGTTGTAAAAAAACATTTCATTATTTTATATTGTATTGATTCAATTTATATAAGACTACATTTTTATGTTTATTTTTTATGTCACAATATTCTTTTTCAAAATGTATTACACAAAATAAACCAGGTTGAGTTGAATCATTATTTTTATTATATTATTTTAAAAATATAATTATACTGCTATAGCAGCGCAGTGATGTACGTAGTTGTAAACAACAATGTAGTGGGACAGTGCTGCTATAGCAGTACCCAAATTACTACTGCTATAGCAGTTATAATTAAGTGCGTTTTTATAAGTAGTTTATTTCCGCTCCGGGAATTTCAACTGTCCACGAATGTGTTAACCAACTATAGTAAATACTAATGCCTATAATACTAAAATTAATTACTTTATTCACAATAATATCATCAAATACATTTAGACTTAGTAAGATATTATAGACTGACTGACCGTCTTCGCTCAGAATCGTTTTTCTTATTCAATGATATTATATCATTGGATTAAAATCTAACACAATCCATTACAGTGACTCACTTGTAACCTACTGTACAGCAGAGCGACATACACTTACCCGCCCTTTTTATGTATATATCTGTTTTGAACTTCATCAATGAGGACAGCTAACCAGCTCATTATGGATGGAGTATGTTTATAGAAGCTTTGATTAAAAAAAGGAGTGGAACGATTCGCAAGCATTAGTGGTTCTAGCCAAACTTCCCGACGCAGTAGCCCAATATTGAGGTGAAAATAAGCTCTCTTCATTTATGAAATTGTCAGTCAAGTAATCACAGTATTTTTTTAATCTTTCATCATCAGGACAGTCTGACATAAAATCATTTACAAAACATTCTGATACTTCAAATGGGTCTAAAAACAATAATCCAAAAGTGTGTCTAATCCATTGTCCTAAATTTGTGTACACTTCGCCACCAAGCATGGGTCAAATGGAATCTGCAACCCACTATTTCAGTGTTAGGCCAAACGTCTTTGACAGCTTTGTGAATTGCCATCTCAAAGTTTATCGTGACCCATTTTGGAGTAAATTGTATACTTAATTCATTTAATAAATTATTTATTTTATGGAGAGTATATACATAAGTTTCATAACTTTTATTTAGTAATTAGCAAAATATAATAGGAATATAATGTCCATTTTTAAGTATGTGGATGGTAAACATTTGAGTAAAAAACCTCGGACAAAATTTAAATGTACCATCCATGTATAATGTATATTGTATCTATTTCCGATAGTAACTTTAAATTTGTGTTACAAGAAAATATAATCACGTGTTTTTCTATGTCATTAAATAATAAAAAAGGCTCACCTTTCTTCGTCACCGGTTTCATATCTTCTAAAGCTTCATGTACTCAGGCGAGGTCTTTACGTACAGCAGGAAAAAGTTTCTTTCGCTTTTCATAAATATTTTTGGTTATTCTTTTTACGTCTATAATATTGGCATTGGATGACAAATTTTTACAAATTTCTTGCATAACAATTTTCTTTAGGTCTACTATGAAGATCATCTTCAGCTTTTCTTTTACAAGCTGAATTAATTATTTGACGATCAATTAAATTCCTTGTATATGGACCATGGTTTATGTGCGTTACATTCTCGCTTTTGGAACAAATTTTATTTGATTGATCTGTATACACTATAGCATCACACTTACGATCAATGCACTTCCAACGAGTTGTGCCGATAGTGGGCTATTATAGAACTATCGCTATAGCTGTATTAAACCTATTGTAAAGTTTATTGTGATTGAATGAATCGTATTCGTACATTGTAATGTGTATCGATCGTACATTCGTATTCGTACCGTTACCGTAACCGTATTGACCATTTTATACTAAATTATATTTTACTTATTGTTTAATTTTCTTGGGAATACGTTTCTTTTGAGATTGTGATTTAGATTTTTAATAAATAATTTAGTTCAAATATGTTTGAAATATTTAAATTTAAATCAAAAACAACTGAAGAGATCCCGAAAGAGATACCGACAAATACTACTGATCAACTTGAAGTAGTTGTCGACGACTCGGATTTAGACTTAGGTGATTTAGAGTCTGGTCCTAAAAGACCAAAACTAAAGGTAAGTTATGAATTTAGTATTCACCTACTACCTGTAATAGATAATAGGTATATTTTATTTATTATTATTATTAATTTTATTAAATCATTTTTAGGGATTCCCTTTAGCACAATTTGGTACTCAAAAACGTGGCTTCAATTCTAAATATTATAAGAATAACAATTGGCTCGAATACAGTATTAATAAGGATGCCATATTTTGTTATGCATGTCGAATATTTGGAAACAATCAAACTGAACCTACATTCACAACCATTGGGTTTAAAAATTGGAAAAAAGTATGTTATAATAATTATTATATAAGTAAATGAAAATACTCCAAAAAGAACGTAAATAAATTTTATAAAATATGACCGGAGACTGGAGAACTAAAAATCAATGGCTACACACGAATTGCGTCCCGAAATAAAAAAATTAATAAGCGGGTACACGAATTGCGTCCGGCATTATCTAATCTACTGCATGAATTGCGTCCGGTTTTGTTTAAACGATTGCATGAACGATAAGCGTACTGTAAAGCCTATAATAATTTTAGTTCGATTTCGATCGTGTTGTTGGTGTAAACGTTTGTGTAACCTTCATTCTCCGTTAAATAAAACTTAAACTCTAAAAACACTATAAAATGACTTCGGTGATTTTAAGCGAAAAAAATAAAACATTATTTAATATTGATGGATACAAATTTCGGTATCATAAAACATTAAAAAATGATGTTCAACGTTGGAGCTGCTGAAAAAGACGTGTAAGTCATACATTAAATTAAATAATGAAAATGAGATTATCGACCGTGCAAATGATCATAATTAGAGACCGGATTTACTTAAAACCTTAGAAATAAGATGTTTCTATGCTCTATAATTTCATCAAAATATTCTTTAATATGCAAAAATATTCTTTTATGAAAAAATATTATTTTTCGTAAAAATGTATTAAATACTGTAAAAACAAATAAAAGTTATAGTTTATAAAATGTATAAGTTATCCTTGTATAGTTAAATTTATCCTAATCGTTAAAAAAATATTCAAACAGTCATATTTAACCTATAGGCTATAGGTAATATGATGATATACTAGTGTACCTATATATTGTTTAATTGTATTTTAGATGTATGAGTGTAACACATAGTTATAGTTACATACCTAAACTTCAGATTTATGAACTCAAAAACCAATAATATTAACATGTTTTAAATAATAAAAACAAAAACGTATTGTATATTGTTGAATAACATAATAATATTATGTATCAAAACAATGTAAACTTAAATAATTCAGCCTTATGAATTCAAAAAATAAAATAATATTGCATAAAATAGTTAAATAAAAGAATAATATTAGGTGTTCAAACAATTTATAACAATATACTGCTCCATGTGTTCTGAAGACATGTTAGTTCTTCTTTCAGTTAATATATGTTTATATTTACTTTAAGATTTATTTATTTTAAGATTATTTGATATCTGTATTCCGTGATATCAGTATATGTCACACATGCGCAGAAGCATAGTACAATGAAGTATGCGGAACACGATCAGTGCTACCCACGTAGAACGAGGGAATTACTACCATAAAAATATAGAATACTATTCTATTGTATATTCTATACAATTCTATGCTACTACCATGGTCCGTCTATAAAAATAAGATAAGAGAATCTATAGAAAATAATTTAGAATTGATTTTCTTATCAATTTTATGTTCTTTTCAATATTCCTTTCGTCAAGATAAATAATATGATAGGTACTACCTATAATAAAAAATTTTTTTATAAACTATTAGATTTTTTATAAAATATTCAAATAGACCCCAATATATACCAATATATTCCTAAAACATGTTTTTTGCACAAAATATTCTTTAACCTTGAAATATTCTTTTTTATGCTCTAAAAACTTTTGTATATCAGCTTATAGGCAAATGAATCGTCCAGAAAGCTTATCGAATTGAAGCTGCATACTCTCAGTAAAAATATGTAAAAACATAAAAATCCGGTCTCTAATCATAATCATATTAAAGATTCTGTTGAAGTATTTAATAGACAACAGTTAAGTAATAATTTAAAGAGAAAGGCTGTAAAAGAACTTTATGATAAACCATCAAAACTTATTCATGGAGCTTTATCAAAAGACATTCCAACATTGACAACTTATGATTTAACCTTGATTCGTAATAATATACACCACACTCGGTCATCGACAATTCCAAAACTTCCAGATAACTTACCTGATTTACACAATATTTTATTGAATGAAAATATTCAGACTAACAGAGATGAACATTTTTTATTAGTGAATGACAACGAAAATAATATAATCATTTTTTCAATAATTACTAATTTACATTTTTTAAGTGAAGTTGATACAATATTTGTGGATGGAACTTTTAAAAGTTGCCCAAAACTGTTTACACAATTTTTTACAGTCCATGGCTTGAAAAATAATAATTTTATACCACAAGTATTTTTTTTACTTCCTAATAAAAATATAGATACTTATATAAAAGCATTTTCACATCTCAAATCTGAGTTTCTAAAAAATAATATCAATTTTTCACCTAAAATAATATTTGCCGATTTTGAAAAAGCAATCCACTCATCTTTGTTAATCGTGTGGCCATCAGTTCAAATGAAAGGATGCAGGTTTCATTTAGGTCAAAGTTGGTGGAGGAAAATTCAAACGGTTACAGTTACAAAATTCAGATATCAGTATTTTTTTAAAATATTTTTTTGGTCTCCCATTTTTAAAACCAGATGAAGTGGAGGATTGTTTTACTGACGATATTGTATCCATTTTACCTGAAAATGAAAAAGTACAGCAATTTTCCGATTATATATTAAATACATACATAAAGCCTGATTGTGACTTCCCGCCTTCTGTATGGGCAATATACTCATGTTCTATAATTCGAACTACGAATAGTTGTGAAGCCTTCCACTCCAAGTTTAACAGTATGTTTTACTTCACCCGAATATATTTCAATTTATAGATGTTCTAAAAAATGTACAAAAAGAAACTTATATTAAACAACGAAGTATTCATGTAATTAAAAACAGACGAATTATGGTATGTGAAAAAGAAGATTATTTAAGGCAAAATATGGCAAAATATGAAAGTGGCCAATTAACCCGTCTTGATTATATTAAGAAAGTATCATTCAAGTTTTTACCAATTTTTAATTTTATAATTATAACTTTTTTTATATATATATATATATATATTTTCTTTTTTAACTATTATATTATTATTATTATGTTATTAACCTACACAATTTATTTTACTTGCATCTAATTGCATAACAATGATAAAAAAACAATATTTTTAACCTACCGATAGTCGTAATTTGCTATCGACAGTCCTAAGTCTGTATGTGTTGAGACTTTTATTCTGTAATCGCCGTCTTCCGCCGTTGGTACGTACGCCGTACACCCCTACTCTCCTCCCGTCATGCCTTATCGGTGGTTTTGCGTGTGTAGATGTACTGGACATTTTTACGCACTGTAGTTCGAGCGTTGCAATACCTGACGGACCTGTGCTTTGTTGTGCGGGATCGTTATTGTGTTTACCACCGACAACCTTTTCGTTTTGTACCATCGTTTTACACCGTTACCAGTTTACCACCGTCGATTACACCTACTACTACCGTTGATTGTAGTTACCACGTCAGTTTTTGCAGCGACCACCCACCACACCGTACCACAACACCGCCTGACCACGGATTGCCTGGTTTTTATGTTTATTTATTTATTTTTATTGTTAATTATTATATGCAATATGGCATTATTTGTTTTTTCCTGTTAAAACCAATAGAATTATTTTACCCCTCAGTGGGTATTGATTTCGCCGGACCATTCATGGTAAAAGCCGCTCTTCTGAGACGGATCCAGACTACAAAAGGGTATTTATGTATTTTTGTATGTATGGCAACTCGTGCGGTCCATCTGGAACTAGTCAGCGATTTGTCAACGGCTCTCTTCCTCGCGGCCCTCGACCGTTTTATTAGTCGTCGTGGAAGATGCACTGACCTCTATAGTGATTGTGGGACAAATTTTGTGGGGGCAAAGCGCTACTTAAAGGAAGTTCAAAATCTTATTGACTCGCCAACCACAGCACCGGATCTGGATAAACGCCAAATTCAGTGGCATTTAAACCCGCCAGCCGCTCCACATATGGGAGGGCTTTGGGAAGCAGCCGTCAAATCCGCAAAAACGCTTCTTCACCGTACCATTCACGACCAAACATTTACCTACGAGGAATTAAATACAATTTTTCATCGAGTAGAAGCCACCCTTAACTCACGTCCTATAGGAGCTCTGTCCTCAGAACCGAACGATCCACAACCTCTGACCGCTGGACATTTTCTAACTATGGGACCTCTGGGTACGCTGCCTGCACCCACCACTGCATCCATCGGTCCAAGACTTGGACTTCGCCAACGATGGGCCCTTGTCCAACGAATCCAGCTACACTTTTGGGAACGTTGGCAGAAAGATTACCTTCATACCTTACAAGTAAGATCCAAGTGGCACAAGGACGAACGCAATCTCCTGATTGGGGACCTTGTCATGGTAAAGGAACCAACACCTCCTCTCACTTGGAAAACTGCACGGGTCGTGGAAGTTCACCCAGGTGAAGATGACGTAGTACGTGTCGCCACAGTTCGTGATGCGGATGGCCACCTCTATAAACGTCCAGCCGCAAAGTTGTGTCTATTACCACTCGACATATGAAGGCCAGATGTCCTTCAGGTGGGCGGTATGTTGAGACTTTTATTCTGTAATCGCCGTCTTCCGCCGTTGGTACGTACGCCGTACACCCCTACTCTCCTCCCGTCATGCCTTATCGGTGGTTTTGCGAGTGTAGATGTCATAGATTCATAGATAATACATAATGGATAGGACATGCCTATGTGAATCGCTTATGGGGTGGCCTGCCAGAAGAGCCCCAGAGTTACCATACTTCTGGTTAAAACCATTATTTTGGTATCAAAAAAAAATTTATGATAACAAAAATATTTTTTTTTATCTGTACAATAATATTCTATATTTCTATAACTGCCGTCTGCCATTAACTAATAAGTAATTACTGGCAACCACGATTTAAGATATATCTTAAATCGTGCTGGCAACGCAGAAGACAGAACACTAAAATAATTTATCTGTCGTAAGTTACTACTCTTAAGTTGAAGTAAGTTGAAAGTTTAAAGAACTATTAATATGTAGTATATATTATATCTAACTTTTTTTATTTGTAAGTGTAATAACGTTCCTATATTGTCATAATCCACCCTTCAGTGATCCCGTTTAGGTGGTGTTTAGTATAAATAATAAGACAATCTGTAGAGTATAATAGATTAGTGTATATTTAATAATAAATTTTACAAAAGTCTCGTAGCGTGCGTTTTGGCTTAGAGCGTATATTGGCTGATCTTTGCGACTCGTTTAAAAATAATATAATGTATATGTATTAAAATTTAATATAATATAATATGATATGTTATATTATGATACAATACTATATGATATAAGTCCAGAAAAAGGCCGTTGTTATACAAATTAATAATGAAAAAGACAATCTTAATACCTAAAAATGTGTTTAAAAATATATAATTACAACATAGCTACACAACATTAAAATGTTCTTAAATTAATAATAATAGTTACCAAATATTGTTAAAAAAATAAAATATAGTATAATTAAATTGTTAAAAAATATCTAATCTTATTCGTTACTCATTTCTAAAATGTGAAATTTTTTTCAGTCTTTTCCTAATTTTAAGAACGTCATTGGTTTTTCTAGCCTCGTGGAATAGTCTTATTTTGATATATTTTTCAATTACATTTTCTATTAATATATTTCTATGTGTATCAAATTGTTGAATGCCATCGAGTAGGGTACTTGGATCAATAGATACACATTCCATTTTTTCAAATATATTGAATTTCGTGTGTAAAACATTTTTAACTTTGTTTATTATAAGAGGAAAATTATTTTTTGTTTTTATTATAGATGATGTGTGGTGTTGTCGAAATATATTCTCTGATATCTTACATATTGATATAACATCTTTCAGTGGCGGTTTTACGGGGGGGGGTCCAGGGGGTCTGGACACCCCCCCCCCCCAGATCCCGAGTTTAAGCTGTGATACATTATTCACTCGAGCCTCTTGGGTTTTGACAGTAATTTTAATTATAATTAAGCTATTACGATTATGATATTTATATGCGGATATTATGTACCTACATAATTCTGGTGATTTCATCTTTATTATTTTGCTAATATTAGAATGTTAGCTACAGCTATTTAGATAAATACCATATTTTCCCTAAAATTATGACGTTAGGATTACGATATCTATTATTTGTAATAATAATAGCGTTCGGCCATTCGAAGAACGTAGGTACATTACCTATAAACTAACCATCAATTTTCCTTAAGCCGTCGCGCCTGTCGAACCCGAACGTCTATTCAGGTTAGTAAAATTTATAATAATTATTTTAAATCGTTTTCATTCTTAATTTACAAAGATTTTATCCATACAATTTGACTCATAATAATAATATGTAGTTAATTTAAAATGTAATCTAAGTAAATGATTTTGAATCGTGAATGTAATTTTTAATTTTTCTTAATATTAATTATTTTCAAATTTCAACATGTTCTTTAAAATTTGAATATTAAATTTATGTCAATAATTATAATTAATAAATTATAATATGGTTTTTTTTTCATTTAACTTACGCTAGCAAGTAGCAATAGAGTATAGACAGTAGTATAATATTATGTATATTGTCAAAGCGTGTGCTTGTGCTGTGTAGCAGTGGCGTGGCGTGAATATAAGCAGTGTAAGCGTTGCTTACACTTTCAGTTGTAAAACGTATGGGTATATTTTTAAATGAAAAAATAAAATTCAATTAAAGCCACGATCGAGTTATAATAATTTAAAATTATAAATTACATTTTGTTGTTACTTGATGGTATTATTTGTTTTGGTATTATTTTGAGTATTATTAACTTGCCATTTTTAACACATATATTAAATTTAAACCCACGCTACGCCACTGATTGGTATATTAAATAATACATAAATGGTTAGTCACCAACCACCGTGTTTTGAGTATTATTAATAATTATATTTTTAATTAAATAAATAAAATTAATTATATTTTTAATTAAATTATTTTAATTAAATAAGATTGCTTATAGATTATATTTATGGTTATAGATTAAAGTTTAAAATCGATTGAATTATGTCAAATAAAAACCAAAAATCTTTAACAAATTTCTTCAAAATAATACCAACAAATGACAATTTGAAATCTTCAGATAATATGGCGAATTCGTCACACGTTAATGAGAAAGAGAAACTATCAACAAATTTAACAAATAAAAGATCTGCTTCTCAGCTATCAAAATATGTTTCTACTAATCCTAAAAAAATTCATTTGGATTCTCCTGCACTGATCTCTACGTCTCCATTTGATATAAGTTTCTACAAAAATAAAAAACTTGATCAAAACGATATAATAAATGTTTTAAATAACCTCTGGAAACCTGACGTTCAATTTAATTTTCCTTCAAAAACTTATATTTGTGGAAAGGAAAAGAAGGAAAAAAATCTTAAATTTCAATATTCTTGGTTGGTGCGATATTCTTGGTTGGCATACTCGGCAGTAGAAAATGGTGCATTTTGTAAGTTTTGTGTAGCATTTTCCAAAAACGAAGGTGGAACAAATTCTCAATTATTAGGAAGCTTGGTACTAAAAAAATTTGTTAGTTGGAAACATGCAGTTGAAAATTTTAATAAACATTCTTCTCTTGCATATCACAAACAAAGTTTATCCGATGCAAGCAATTTTTCTAACGTGTTAAAAAACCCCGAAACATCTATTATCAACATGATACAAACCAAAAGAATGAAACAAGTTTTAGAAAATCGACAAAATATTAAACCCATCATTGAAGCCATAATGTTGTGTGGGCGTCAAAATATGCCTTTAAGAGGACACATTGACTGGGGACGCTTACATGTTGATGATAATCTACAAAATAATCAAGGCAATTTTCGTAAAAAATTATTCGTTATCGAGCACAGGGAGACGATGTATTAAGGTCAATTCTAGAAAGTGAAAGAAAAGTTAAATATTTAAGTAACTCGAGCCAAAACGCTATCATAGATTCTTGTAACTCAGTTTTACTCAGTAAAGTTGTATCATCAGTAAATAAGGCAAAGTGTTTCGCAGTACTTGCTGACGAGACATCTGATATTTCCGGAATGGAACAAGTTTCCTTGTGCGTCAGATATGTCGACTTAGACAAATTAGAACTCCGTGAAGATTTTCTTCAATTTATACCAACAAATGATACTACAGGAAAAGGACTAGCAAATTTAATTTTAGAAAATCTTAGTACGTTTGGAGTAGAACTAAAATATCTTCGTGGCCAAGGATATGATGGCGCTGCAGCAATATCGGGAAGATATAAGGGTGTACAAGCGCACATAAAAAAATTGTACTCTTCTGCAATATATGTACACTGTTCTGCTCACTTATTAAATCTTGTCGTATCTAAATCATGTTCTCTCCAACCTATAAGAAATTGTCTTGGGGTAATAAGTAAAACACGGGATTTTTTTGTGTATCCAAAAAGAAAATCAGTTCTCACACAAAAAATTGAAAATTCTCCAGACAATCCCTCGAAAAAAACACTGAAGCGCTGTTGCGAAACTCGATGGATCGAAAGGTATCACTCAGTTAATGATTTTTTAGAACTTTACGATTTTGTTGTAGAGTCCTTAGATGATATTTCAACATGGGAAGACAGTGATACAAGTGGGAAAGCACAGTGTCTACGAAATTCAATTTTGAATGGAGAATTTATTATTTCTTTAATAGTTTTAACTAAAGGATTTGGATTTGGACTACCGTTATCGAAACAGCTTCAAAAAGTTAATATGGATTTAAGATTAGCTGTGAAGTTAGCTCATGAGACATACCAGGAAGTACAGTCTTATAGAAATGATGCAGAAAATAAATTTGAAAACATTTTTAAAGAAGCTTTTAAGATTGCTGATAAATTTGAAGTAGTCATAAAGGTTCCAAGAACATCAAATAGACAGACCCTAAGAGTTAATATAAATACAACATCGGCAGAGGAATATTATCGTGTATCTGTATTTATACCATATCTGGAGTCATTTGCTAATGAACTAAAAGAAAGATTTATTGATCACGAAACTACATTAAACTCTTTTCATTCTTTATTTTCGAAAGAAGAATTAGATGACGACTTTATGACATTGGTTAATTATTACCAAGATGATCTGGAAAATGGAAACCATGCAATTTTGATGGCTGAATACAAATTGTGGCAAAGGTGCTTAAAAAATTTGAGCGAAGAGCCAACTAATGCACTCCAAGCTTTATCGTTTTGTAATAATGAAATTTATCCTAATATATACAAACTTCTTCAAATACTAGCCACATTACCAGTTTCAACATCATCTAATGAACGTACTTTTTCAAATCTTAAAAGAATAAAAACTTATTTGAGGAACACCATTGGAGAAGTAAGTAATAAAGGAAATCATAATTCATATTTTACAATATTAAATATAATTTGCTTATTAAATATTTCAGAAAAGATTAAATGGTCTGGCTATGATGTGTATACATAAGGATTTACAATTAACGACTGACGAAGTTTTGGACGAATTAGTAAAAAAAAAACGAAAAATTGATTTTGTGTTATACATAATAGGTAGTTGTAACTAAAATGCTGTTTTTTTTTTTACGTAAGAATTAAATTTTATTTAGTAATTATTCATGGGTTAAACTTTTTTGTCTTTATACATTATAAGATAATATTAAAGGACCCCCCCCCCCCAGAAAAAATTCAAAAAACCGCCACTGAGTCATCTTTACTTGCCTTTTTAAGACTCCCTCTATCTTTGATTATACTCAAATGACTCTCATGGTAATCATATTGAAGCTGCATTTTACATGATTTACAATTTATTCTTGTTTCTAGTGTTTTTACCACAAAACCAGCAATGTATGAACAAACATCATCAACGTATAAAGATAATGTGTCTAAGTTGATTTTATCTACAGTAAAGTCATTTGAATCGTTAATATTATTTAAAGAATTTTCATTTTCATGTGAAACAGGTATTATAGCAGTACTGTCCAAAGCTCTGCCATTAGCATACATGGAACTAGATATTTGATTATGGACGAGTAATCGTTTATAAGCTGCTTGAAATTGCAAGCATGTCGGATTATCAGTGAAACCACCTCGACTACGAATTGCACTAAAAAAAGTCTCTAGATGGTCCTGACTTAGGGCCGGTATTTCAATGTATACTTAAGCTTAAGCTTAAGACTAGGTCAAGCTTAAATATAGTTTTCCGTATTTCAATTAAGGTTTAAGAGATAAACCATACTTTTTCGCGGCTTATCTTAAGGAACACTCAAGATATGGTTTAAGCTGATCAGGTGTGGTTTATCTATGATATTGATTGATAAACAACATTTTAAATTTTAATAAACAGTTAAATAGTTAAACGTTAAACAGTTAATAGACTGTAGTTTATATAGAATATAGTTGAAGGTACTACAACTCTAGTACGTAACTAATATATTTTATAAAAAAACGGCATACAATTATGGATTCTTCGTCAAGTTCAAGTGATGATGAAACTGTAATTGCATTTGTAAATAGACTTGGTCAGCCAAGAAAACAACGCATTTTTCGAAACCGAATCGATAATTTTCTCGAGTGGGACGAGAACGAATTTTTTAATCGATTTCGTTTAACTAAACGATGTGTAAATATTGTATTGGACCTAATCACATTCAAAATTCAATCGTCTACTGACCGGTAAGAATGGATTCCTATAGTATAATTTTTTTTTATAATAGAAACTTACAATATAATAATAGTATTATTATATAAAATATTTTATATATTCAGGAATCATGCAGTTACACCAGCACAAATGATTTTAATTACAATACGTTTCCTTGCATCTAGTGGTATGTTAATCACAGTAGGAGATTTTACAGGAATACATAAAACAACAGCTGGAAAACATATATGGAAGGTTTTACAAGCTATAGCCGAATTGAAATCTACATTTTTAACATTTCCGAATGATCCAATGACTATTCAAAATTTAAAAAAAATTTTTATAATATTGCAAAATTTCCCAAAGTTGTTGGTGCATTGGATTGTACGCATGTAAAAATACAGTCACCTGGTATGTACCTACATAATAATTACTATCTTTCTTCCAGTTATTATAAAATAAGAAAACATTTGTTTTACAGGTGGATTAAACGCAGAGATATACAGAAATAGGAAGCAGTTTTTTTCAATTAATGTTCAGGCAATTTGTGATTCAAATCTAAAATTTCTTGATGTAGTTTCACGGTGGCAGGGGTCAGCCCACGATTCGCGAATTTTTCAACATTCCAAAATATACTCACGTTTTCAAAACAGGGAATTCGGTGACAGTATTCTCTTAGGAGATGGTGGATATCCTCTGAAAATCTTTTGTATTACTCCACTTCAAAATGTAAATACTCCAGCAGAGAACATATTTAATGAGGCACAAATCAGAACTAGAAATCCTATAGAGAGAGCATTTGGTGTTTGGAAACGACGATTCCCTATTTTATCTACTGGGATCAGGCTAAATGTAAGTAAAGCGCAGTGTTTAATTATAGCAACAGCTATTTTACATAACATTGCAACAATAGATAAAGAACAACATTGTGCTTTACCTCCATTACCAATAGAAATTGAAGAAGCCATAAACTTTGTAAATAATGTTCCAAATAACATACACATTAATAATAATAATTATTATTTAAGAGATAGATACGTACAATATTTTGAACATTTATTGTAAAAATAATACCATCTGTATTAATTATGTATAATATCAGTATATCACATCATATTGTTAGTTTAACTATATTATAAGAATATAATCAAATTATTATATCTCAATTGTATTGCATTTTTGTATCACTTATTATATCTTATTATACACTAATCTATATTAACAGTTATTATAATGATAAAAATAAATATATACATTTTAAGAAACTGTTAAAAATGTAATAATATTAAAAGCCGTTTAAAACAAAATATAAAATTTAAACAATGTAAATTAAAATCAAAAATATAAAAACAATTAAATAACAAGGAACTTTTTGTTACTTATATCACATTTTTTAAGAAACTGTTAAAAATGTAATAATATTAAAAGCAGTTTAAAACAAAATATAAAATTTAAACAATGTAAATTAAAATCAAAAATATAAAAACAATTAAATAACAAGGAACTTTTTGTTATTTGTATTAGGTTATAGTGTAATGCCATATTTGATGAAATTAATTTAGTTCATTAATTCCAATTTTCTTTTTTTAATTTCTAACTCAACATTTAATATTTCCATTTCAACTATATATTTTTCTTTCATTTGAGAAATTTCAAGCTCAATTTTAGTCTTGTTTAAACATGCAATTTTCATTTTTTCATCTGCTAGATTGCACCACTTTTTGTTGGTAGTTGTGCCTGTACACTTTTTGGGTGTCTTTTCATATACAAAAGCAAGTTTTTCCTATACAAAACAATTATAACTGTAAAATGTACTTCCTTAAATGATATCTATATTTAGTTGATTCATTAAAACAAATTTTTACTGAAGTTCAACACAAAACAATTTTGATATTGGCTGATTTTTGTTAACATGAGTAAAAACTACAACAATATTAAATTACAAAATGTAATGTGATAATAATAATAACCTGTACAGGATCTGATAGTGAAGATACTAATAATTGTTTAGATAATGGAGTCTTTAATAATGCTGGCGAATAATCATCCCAATCTTGCTTTCCAGGATTACTGGATAATGAATTAAATTCTATTTTAGATGTTGATGGAATGTTTGAAATTTCATTATCGTTGTTATTATGAGAAATATCTTTAAAAAATATTTGATTTCATTATACCTTACAAAATATTTTTTAATATACAGCTATAAAATAAAACTAACCTGGTTCATTGTCTTCATCACAATCAAATACTGCATAATCTCCAGTTGCTTGAGTGGTAAGATGATCAAGCGTTTCCATTTCAGATACACTGTACACCGATACATTTTTTGCTGGTCCACCACCAGTTCCTTTAATATAGGACTTTTCTGCTGTCACTTTTTGTTTCAGTGTTTTTTTTATATTATCCCATTTCTTTTTTAATATATTAACTGGACGGTGTTCAAGAGACATACTATTGCAATTAAATTCTTTACCTAAGTCTTCCCAACTGGACTGTTTCTGTTTCCATGTTAATGAATCTGATTTCTTACATTCAATTTTGTCCCATCGTTTATGTACTAATGTTTTTAGCAACTCGATTTCGTCAGATGAAAAATTAGTACTTCTTTTTGCCATCTTTCTTCCCTAAAAAACTATATACAACTATTATTTTATTTACTATTTAACTATTTCGTACAGGGTTAAAAAAATGCACTTACATACTGTTTAAAACTATTTCTCAAATTCAATTTTAAAGTTTTAAACGATCACAATATCACATTATCACTGATTACATACTGTGTGTACACTATCGCGTGCGCTTTACGTGATAGTATACTGATTAGCCGTGGAAGAATAAACAATATAGACATTATAAGGCTTAAGCTAAAGCTTAGCTAAGTAGAAGATTGAAATACTCGTTCACATTTAAGGTTCACCTTAATCAAAGTTTTTGGTTTATCTTAATTCTAAGATAAACCCGTATTGAAATACCGGCCCTTAGTTTGTAAGTTAATAAATAGGTCATATTGCCTTCTTCTCTTAGTATTTTATAATACTCAAGAGCATTTTTTATGGCAAGAATCATTCCAACAAAACCAGTCTTGCGTTGAGAATGTACTACTTTAGTACCATCCTCAAAAGATAACCCTTGTACATAAAAAGAAAAATCTTTTAAAAAATCACTATATTTTTGGAATGTGTTTTCATTAATAGAATTGTTAAATGGTTTATTTGACAGCTGTTTTCGTGAGTTCAAAATATCAAAAGCATTGTTGAAAATAAGGCAGAATTCAGCTGTTGCTAAGGATCCTTCAAAATTTGGGTCAGAACCATTTAAATACAAAAGTGCATCACATACGCTGTTACTAAGGACTTGAGCTGCAAGGCGAACATTCATTTTTTCATTGTAATAATGAAGATGTCGGTTTGTTAATTTTGTAGCCGCCCTCAATCCTTCACAGTTCTCTTTTTGGTAAAGTTTTTGTATATAATCCCATCTAATTTTTTGACTATTTCCATTCACAATAGTTTTTTTATCCCCGAATGCATTTCTAACAAGTTTTATCATGTGTGATGGGTCATAAAAACAAAAAACTTTTTCATCTTTAGAATGATTAGAAGAAAAAAATGCACTATTAGAATCAAGGTTAAAATTTGCTCCTAAAGAAGTACACATTGTTGTATTTACATTCGTTCCATCAAAAGTGACGGATTTCAAGTATGCACCAGTCTCTTTTACTAAGTCAACAGCAGTTTTTAGCAAATTAATACGCTCTGTACCATTTAATGAGTCAATAAGAAAATACCCTATTGGCAATTTCCAATAACCATTCAATCCTACTACAAGGAAGACTAGGGCATTTCTTGCTTGAGGTATGTCGTCATTATCAAGTTCATAATCCATACCCATATTAACATAACCATAAACATTCTGGCAAGTGTCCAATTCTATATGTTTTTTTACACACATTTCGTCTACTACTATGTTACAGTAAACGGGTCCTTGTTGTGATTTCACTCTAATAGCATCCAACGACTCTTGGGTGAAACCAGGCTTTCCATCCACAACAGTATACCAACGACGCAGTGTTCTTGTATGTGGTAAGATATTAGAAAAAGAATTTCGCACATATTCATACGCTTTTGGTGAATAATAATGTAGTGTTAAAGCAAATCTTCTAATTTCATCATTGTACATTTTTTTGCCATCCAGAATATTTGCAACTAATTTATTCAAAACATCCGAGCCTAAAGCCTATATAAAAATATGTAATACAAATAATCAATATTTATTGACATTACTCCTCCACCTCTACATAAACGCTCACCAACAGGTCATTAATGACAAATTACAAATATTTTGATTACTTGGAAAATATTGAAATATCCAAAGACAAAACAAAACAATGACAATTTTTGTATCAAAAACTTTTATTTAAGAAGAACACAAAATATTATGTATATATATTAATATATTATCCACTGTTAAGACCCTGATCAAGTTCCGTTATACCACCAAATTCTTACCAATCACAGAACACAACATTTGACTATATTATGCTACCTACTATTACTAAGATTTATTGTTATTCATTTATAGTTAGCATACTCATCAAACAAAAATTAAAGTATATCCCAGAATAAAAATTGCAGTTATTCAATATGAAAAGTAAATATATTAAAATAATATAATTTATACAGGATAATTTTTTTAATTATGCTCACTCTCATTTTTCTCTTTAATAGTAGATTTATTCAAATTCTAATTTTTAGAATGTTTAGGTATACCTTACCTAAAGAATACTAGTACATTATCTAGTACATTCCAAAAATCAGGATTTGAATATAATAGGCATACTTTAAGCATAAATTAGAGTGAGCATGCTGAAAAAATCATCCTGTATGATAAAAATAACTAATTAAAAATTTAAGTTAAACTGCAACAATCATTAATCTAAGATACACTATGTTTTATAAATTAACCTTCAAATTATTTGCTCCTGCATCTGAAATAAGCGACCTAGAATGGAGATCATTGATAATACATTGCAGAGACTGAATTTTAGTTTCCAAATGGCGATTTTTTTCTGCTAAACATTTATTTTTTTTTTCAGGCCTGTAATTAGGACCTGAACCAATATGAAAATATTGGATAAAAATGTATACACTGTGGTTGCTATAGTATACTATTAATGTAAATGAAAAAAAAATTTTTTTTCTCTAACACAACACGAGTTTTTAAGTACTTTGTAAGTGGGCGTGGTTTAGATTTTCAAATATTCATATTTTCCCGCGCTTTAAGCATGACGTCATAATGCCGTACTCCCGTACTGGCCGTCGCGCGTCGGCATACTAAAATATTATTATTTTTATAGCGTTATCGCCACTTCTTTCTTAGTTACCTCGCTATGACGCTATATGTTACATGCGTATGTACGACATTATAATCTAGACACGCGGTAGCGTGTCAAGCCAAGTTCTAGCTAACAGAACTGGCGAGCAGCACCGTGTGTAATATTACACGAACCATTTGGAGCCACTTTTGACCCCTTCATAACTCAAAAACTATTCCACATAAACATGTCAAATTTGGCTCATATATTGAGACTTACTAGATACATATGTTTTCCAAATTTCATAAACATATCTCAAACCGTTATTTAGATATTAACGTCCCAAAATCGTCATTTTTATCACTGACTCACCTATAGATCAAAATTCTAACCCACTTCCAGATGACCTAGAAAGTTCAAATTTGGCATACAAATAGGTAGTTAGGTTAATATAAAGGAAAAAATCAGAAACTTGAAAATTTTTAAATCGCGGCTCCAAAAATACGTCCAGTCGATATGTGTCGTCGTGTCGATATTGGCGACCCGCGCGCCATAATTAAATAATTAATCTTACAACTATGAATTATCCACCCATCAGTAGAAATTATAGTAAATAAAATTATGATAATTAAAAATAATATACTCAAAAGAAGATAAAATAATTTTATATTAACTTTACCAGATGCTGAATGGGCAATTCACTCCGACATTTCAAAAGTACAAGAAAATATAAATAATAATACAAAAAAGACAATTATAACCCGTAAACGTAGGAAAATACAATAATTTAACAAAAAATTTTATCGTGAATAAGTAGCAATTAATAATTTACAAACAAAAAGTAATGATATCTCACCAAAACATACATGTAAAATGATAGCCAAGTTCAATACTATAATATATGCCCTGGTTGTTGACTTCAACGACAAAAGAAGTGAGTTCTAAATGGATGCCAAGTTCAATGTTCAAAAGAAATTTATATTTTATAACAACATAACATATAATTTCTTCTTATCACTTAGAATAATGTTTTGAAGCCTAAGGTCTGACTTGGCTGGTTTCCATATACGAATTATACAACTAAAACAGTCATGCAAGAGCACTATGTTCCATATCTAGTTTCTACCAGCAAGTCAAATTTTTAGAAGGATAAAAAAGAACTCACAACTTTAGAATTTGCGAAGGCTATAACATAATTCGTATATGGAAACCAGCCAAGTCAGACCTTAGGCTTCAAAACATTATTCTAAGTGATAAGAAGAAATTATATGTTATGTTGTTATAAAATATAAATTTCTTTTGAACATTGAACTTGGCATCCATTTAGATCTCACTTCTTTTGTCGTTGAAGTCAACAACCAGGGCATATATTATAGTATTGAACTTGGCTATCATTTTACATGTATGTTTTGGTGAGATTTGTATTACTACATGGGTATTAATACACGAGTAGTATAAATGTTTATAATATTATGAGGTACATATTTATTAGTATTACCAATAATAATAATACAATATTATCGAATTATCACTTTTTTTTTAAGTTTTAATTATTTGAACTTCGTATCTTTGATCAACATATTATTACGCACATTTTAATTAATAAATATGCCAAGGGACTCAAAATACAAATATTGTTTTGTACCGAAGTGTACAAACACTTCAACAAAATGCCCTAATAAACGATTTTTGAGCGTTCCTTATGATGCTAAACGGAGATTATTGTGGTTTAAAGCAGCAAGACGTAATGATACCGCAAAATCTAAAACACATCATGATTGTTGTGAAGATCATTTTGTTGTAAGTAATTTTTATAGAGAGAATTATACACGCGCATTGACATATAATTAGACGCACAGGCGTACGGCATCGTGACGTCACACACCAACTGAATAGACCACGCCTTCTCAAACAGAGAAATGTATGTTTGGAGAGCTATTAGTCCTACAAATCGAAATAAAACGAAAAATGTACAAATATATTTTCGTTTTTAATTGGTATGTAGAATACGAAAAACAAAGAAAATTTTTTTTGTTCAGGTCCTAATTGTAGCTTGTACTATTGGAAAATTTTTTTGTGCTCTATTTGGACTGCCAAAATCGTCTACCTCAAAGTCTCCAAAACGACTTGAGTTTGATGAAATTTTTTTTGCTGATGGTGAAGCAGAATCAAACAACTTTCTAAAAAATAATGCACACTCAGTATAAGAAACTTTAAATATTTTAAAAATTTATTTGTGATTACCTTTTAGAATTTACAATTGGTGTAAGCACTGGTGTGTTTGAGACTGCTTGTGATGTATTTAATCTAATAAACAATAGTTTACTAACTCACTTGACTTGTATTGCAAAATGGTCAGGACATAATAATATAATTGTTAAACAAACTGGCACTGTTCATACCCAGCTAACAACTCAGCATCAATTAGAAATTGCAGCTAATAGAGAGTATATGAACTGCCTTATTGATATAACACTATATTTAGCAGCCCAAGGATTGGCCTTTAGAGGACACGATGAAAACAAAACCTCATTAAATCAAGGTATCGTATAAAAAATAAGAAAAAAATATATTATCAATTTAGCATTGAACTGTTCATTTTATTTTTAGGGAATTTTAAAGAAGCCTGTGTTTTATTCTCCAAGCACATACTCAAATTTTCTGAAATATTTACCAAAGACACAAATTACACTAGTCACCATATAGGTACAGGATGGAATTATTGATATATGTGCAAATAGTGTTAGAGATTAAATTATAGAAGAAGTTGGTACAGGAACATTCAGTATAATGTGTGATGAAGCACGGTAAGAAATGCATAATATAATAATGTAATAATAAAATGATTTTATTTATCATTAAAATGTACAATATTGTATTTTTATTTTGACATAATTTTAATTTTTTAGTTGCTATAAAGACGAGCAGATGTCTCTATGCATTCGATATGTAAAAGATTTGGATATTCAAGAAAGGTTTCTTGGATTTATTGACTGTTCCGAGAAACAGGATGTGCAAGCTTTAAGTGACCACATTTTATATTACCTGCAGACATGTAAATTAAGTGAAAAAGCTCAAATAGTTTCACAGTCGTATGATGGTGCAAATGTGATGCCTGGAAAATTTAATGGAGTCCAATCAAAAATAAAGACCAAATTTCCACATGCCACTTTTACACACTGTATGGCTCATAGAATAAATTTAGTCGTTGTGGATATGTGTAAAATTGTTAAAGTAACATTATTTTAATAAAATATTTGTGTTTAGTTTATCAATATTTAATGAGTAAGTTAAAATTAAAATTTCTTGTTTTTAGGATACTTCAAGCTTTTTCAATACTATTGAGTGTATATATGTACATTTTTGTCACCCTTCAAAAAATCGCCAATTAACTGATTTACAAAAAAGCTTGGGCTTGAAAATAAAAACTATCGGGCGTATTAGTAACACAAGATGGAACTGCAGGTATAAAAATTGCCAAGCTTTGAAACAATGTTATAAAAGTATTCTTAGTGTACTTAACAATGGAATTGAAAATGAAGCTGATAGAGATGTCAATGAAGCAATAGGTACAATGAACATAGCTTTTTAATTATATAATAATATTTATAATAATTTATTTATAACTTAAATCATTATTTTTATTCTTTAGGAATACTCGCAACAATTACAATAGGAAAATTTGTTGTAGTTTTATTCATCATGACCCATGTATTGTCTTGAATTAATGTACTAAGCAATATGCTACAAGATAAAAATGCCACATTAGGAAAATCAGCTAAATTAATTAACAGTGTGATAAAATCATTTGAAGATTCTCGAACATCTGAAAGTTTCTCTAGTATGTGGACATCAATACAAACATTTGCCAAAGTACACGGTATTTCAATTGATATACCATCACAAGCGAAAGGTAATTTGTACTAAAATGTATTAATTTTAATCACTAACATTATAATTTAAATTTCTTATGTTTTCTTTTAACTAGAGCCGAAAAGGAAAAGACAACAACCTAGTCATTTGGTTCAGTTTTTAGTAAGCACGACTACTGGTGCAACATCTGAAGCAATGGATGTTGAAACTACTGTAGCTGAAGATTATTTTAGAATAAATATATATTTTAAAGTAATTGACTATTATTGAAAATTTAAAAAAACGGTTTTCCAAAGAAAACTTGTCTCTTGCTGTTGGAGTTGATAAATTTATAAAACTAAACTATGATGGGAGTACTCAGTTTATTGATCATTATAAGTTATTTTTAATATTAATTGAAATCTAATTATTTTATAAATATTCTGTAGGTACTAATTTATTATATAAAATTATAAATAAAATAATTATTTTTTAGGATTTATCAGGTTTAAATATTTGCCAATAAAGTTTAAGGTTGGAAATGATGGTTGCAAAGAACTATCTAGTTGAACCTGAAAGAGGCGATATTGAAGATATTAAAAAGAATATTTTACCTCAAGTATTTCCTAATTTGTATAAAATGATACAAATTGCTTTAACACTACCTATTAGCTCTGCTACATGCGAAAGAAGTTTTTCTGCTATGACGAAGATAAAAACATGGCCAAGAACATCTATACATCAAAAAAAATTTAATGAACTTTCAATATTATATATCGAAAAGATAAGACTAAAGCTATAAGTAACGAAGCTATTTTAAATACTTTTAACAAATAATGTAATAGAATAATAAAATTAAGTTAAAAATGGTGATTGTATTTTATTAATTATTCTTTTTTTTATGTTTGTAATTATTTAAGTGGATATGATAATGAGAAAAATTTTTTTATGAGTGATTTAATGTAAAAATTAGTTTGCTGGGGGTGTGGGGGCAACGCCCCCACGGGTCTGTTTGTCATCAAATATTTGAGCCCTCCTCAATATTTCACAAGATCTCCGCCTATGCGTACATATACTACATCTATAGAGTCTATAGGTATACTTTGGACTCATCGCTATAACTGATTGGGTCGCGTTTTATATTATATTATATCAAACAAGGAAAAACACTGGTTTATCTTTATTAAATAAAACTTACATTGAAGAGTAAAGATAATAAAAATAGTTACATTTTTCAACAAAAATTAATTATTAAATAATTTATTTCACTGAAATCATTTTATTACCAATTGAAGGGTCCAATGCAACAACCAGTCAACTCCATTTTTAAGCGAAATCGTTTTATTCATTGATATGATAAAGAATACAATTATTCACAAATGGGTGTAACAAACATACTTCTCCGTCAATTAATGAATTTAATATGAGTAAAAATGGAGTTGTCTGATTGTGAATTTAAGCGCAACAAATAGATAACTCCGGAGTTGTCTGGTTGTTGCATTAAAATCATTGAATACCGAATCCATACATTTTTGTGCAATAAGCAGGTAACTCCGGAGTTATCTTGTTATTGCATAAAATACATGGTCACACTATAATATTCACACATGGGTTATTATCTAATATCTTATCATCAATTTATTAATTATTTCGTACGTTACTACTGAACTACGTTAGTACTTACGTTACTTGTTCGTAATAAAACAAATTTAATATCTATTCAACGTTGTAACTTTTTATTTAAATAGTTGATTTTATGTATGTATAAACTATAAAATATATCATTAGTTTTGTGTGTTGTGTTGTTTTTACGATGGACGATCGAAATATTGAAGATGCTCTCAACGAATCGTTTGAAATGTCTGACGATGATTTTTTGGACCCAGATTATTGTGTAGAACAGAAAAATAATGACGATTCGCTTGATGGTATAGATATTTTATGGAGTGAACCAGATGATTCTATACTTGAAGAAAATAATATTGATTTTGCTGAGGAAAGAAACATTGATCTCGAAATTAATGCAAATAATGAAAACTTAGCAAGCAATAATAATACTGAAAATAATAATATTCTTCAGCTTGAACATGATAATGTCGATGAAGAGTTGCAGCCCACGATATCGAAGGGGAAAAAACGAAAATTAAATCCATCATTATGGAAGAGAAATTTGTCAAAAATTCAACGTGCCAAAGGAGAAGAGGGTGTAAGCTTAAGAAACAAAATAATAAAAAAAAGAGTTACCGGACCAGAATGCAAATGCAAGTGGAAATGTTTTGATAATTTTACAAACGAAGAAAAATTATTGATTTTAGATAATTTTAATAAAATAGCTGATAAACAAAAACAAGATACTTATCTTGGAGGTTTAATAACAACTCGATGTATAACTAGACGTAGACCTAAAGATAGAAGTGGGAAACAAAAATCGTTTTCAAGTGAATACAAAATTCTTATGAGTTTAAATGTGGTAAGAGTATGTAAAAAAAGCTTTCTGTTCTCTTTATGGCGTGGGCAAGTTTGTTGTTGAACGTATTTGTAACAATCTTAATAACAATATCCCTAGTCCTATAGATGGACGTGGGAAACATTTATCTCGCCCGAATAGAATATCTGACCCGATTTTGTTTCAAATAAATACACACATACAGAGTATTCCTAAATATATATATCCCATTATAATAGGCATGATAATAATGAGAAAAGATATTTGGCTGCAGATTTAAATATCAATAAATTATATCATATGTACTTAGAAAAATATGAGACTGAGTTGTATATAAGACTAAAAAATGGAGAAAAAATAAAACCAATAGTCAAATATCCATTTTTTGCTAAACATTTCAATGAAAATTTTATTTTGTCATTTGGGTCGCCTAAGTCTGATACATGCTAGACATGTGATAAACTGCAAAATTTAATATCATTTGAAGAGGATATAGAAATAAAATCTACTCTAGTCAGTGAAAAAGAAGCACATTTAATGAAGGCTGAGTTATTCTATACCGACCTTAGAGAGTTATCTAAAATTGCTAGGGCAAATACTGATATTGAAGTCTTATCATTTGACTTTCAGCAAAACATGCCCCTTCCCCACATCCCATGTGGGGATGTCTTTTATAAAAGGCAACTATGGTGTTACACTTTTTGTGTATACTCAGCAAAAACTCGTTTTGCGCACTTCTTTATGTATGATGAATGTAGTGCAAAGAAAGGCCAAAACGAGGTAATAAGCTTCTTGCACTATTATTTTAGAAATATATTGGATAAACATATAAAAACCCTCTATCTTTTTGCTGATAATTGCAGCTCGCAAAATAAAAATAATGCACTTGTACAATATATTTATTCTATAGTTCAAACAAACACATTTGGATTCAAAACTGTTGTTCAGCGATATCCAGAACCGGGGCATAGTTTCCTCCCATGTGACCGGTGTTTCGGTCTGATAGAGCAAAAGAAAAGAAAAATCGAAAGGGTTTTTATACCTGAAACTTATAAAAATATGGTCAAAGAAACTTGTGCAGACAAATTTCATGTTATTGATGTGGTTCCAGATAATATGTTGTACAACTTTTCAGAGTATCTTAAGCCTTTTTTCAAAAAAAATTTCATCAGCTCAACTAAAACAAAATTTACATTAATGGCATACCGTACAATGGAATATAATGAAAATGGTTTATTTTGTAGTGTCATAGCAAATACAAGGGAAAAGTTTATTATTCATAAGTCTAATCTGCAAAACATCTTCACTGTCGAACACCAACAACTGCCATCACTTTATCAGTCAAGTATTAAAATAAAAGCTGCAAAACTACAGAATGTTAGAGCCTTAGCAGCAAAGTATGTCCCTCCAGAATACTTATGGTTTTATGAGCAACTAGAATCATTAAGTACCAATAACAACGAATCTGATGAAGAAATATAAATCAATAATTAATTAATACATTAAGAATGGTAACATATTATTTAATATTTAAATATTTTAAAACATTCATTAATTTATTCCAAATCATTTTGTTTCAGAAAAATGACAAGTCATAATTTATTCAATATTTTCAATATTTTTTTTAATACATAAAGAAAGGTAATATATCATGTTATATTTAAATAGTTTAAAACATTGATTTATTTATTCCAGATCATTTTTGTTTCAGAATAATGACAAGAAGTCCTAATTTATTCAATATTTTGAATATATTTTTTAGTACATAAAGAAAGGTAACATATCTTATCATACTAAAACATTAAAAAAAAAAATCATTATTTTATTTCATAGGTATAATTTTTTGTTTCAGAATAATGACAAGAAGTCATAATTTATTCAATATTTTCAATATTTTTTTTAATACATAAAGAAAGGTAATATATCATGTTATATTTAAATAGTTTAAAACATTGATTTATTTATTCCAGATCATTTTTGTTTCAGAATAATGACAAGAAGTCCTAATTTATTCAATATTTTGAATATATTTTTTAGTACATAAAGAAAGGTAACATATCTTATCATACTAAAACATTAAAAAAAAAAATCATTATTTTATTTCATAGGTATAATTTTTTGTTTCAGAATAATGACAAGAAGTCATAATTTATTCAATATTTTCAATATTTTTTTTAATACATAAAGAAAGGTAATATATCATGTTATATTTAAATAGTTTAAAACATTCATTTATTTATTCCAGATCATTTTTGTTTCAGAATAATGAGAAGAAGTCCTAATTTATACAATTTGGAATGTATTTTTTATTTTATTTTTTATTTTTGTGCTAATAAAAAGATCTACAAAGTTTTTCATAATTTTGTTACATTCATTACATACTATACAAGGATATTCTAACTAAATAAGCTTAGTATTTTTCAATCCTTATTTTTAATTGATTATTGAACTTATAAACTTTCAAAAAACATGATATATTTTGGGCAACAACCAGACAACTCCTGGTCTTGGTTATCTTCCAATAATTATTGAGCCTAATGGAACTTGCATAAAGGTTATTGTCATATTTCATATGATACAACAAGTAATTTATAAATAAATAGTATAAACAAAATTATTCTATAAAATTAATTTATTCATTAAAACAGTTTATATGCTCTCCTGAAAAATTAATGAAAATGAAGTTGACTGGTTGTTGCATTGGACCCTTCAATTGACGTTCGTGAACTTAGCGGCACTCATGTAACAGAATTCAATTAAACCTATCCAACAATTTTGTTGGACATTGTTGGACGACCAATAAAAGGTTATGAGCAATTTTCTAAAAGCGCCGCTAAGTTCACACCAAAGGCCAACTCTAAATAGAACACATTAAAAACTGTCCAAAACTGTTTGCAACGGTTTGTTGGACGTTGTTGGATAGGTCCCATCAGCCTGGTTCGACAGCCTAGTCACCTAATTATATCACTTTAATTTTTCTTATTGAAAATGTACAACATAAATACTTAAGATTATTGAGTTACAAAATAAATATTCTATTTACTTCAAATAATTCGTGTAATATTATGCGGATAGTTGAATTAGGCTTAATATCTTTGGAGGTAAGAAGAAAAGTTGCAGATATTATGTTTATTTATGATTTGTTCAATGGTCATATTGTTTCCCCAGAATTCCTCTCTATGATAGAGTTTAATATAACAAATCACCGATTAAGAAATTCAAAATTATTTTATGTACCATTTTACAAGAATAATTATAGATCCACTTCTTTCTTCCCTAAAGCATTAATACTATCAAATATTATTAGTGATCATGTAGATTATTTCTTTATGTCACGTATTATTTTTAATAGAAATGTATATTTAGCTTTAAATTTATTTGTGAATTAATTATCATTATTATGTTAATAATAAAGATGTTAAAAATAATGCTGTTTTGTATTACTATTATTCATTTAGGTACCACTCTCTAATTATTATTATTTTGTAACTGTATTTTCATTATTTTTTGTCTTACTGTACAATACTTAAAAAATGTAACCTGATACTGCTCACACAAAAGGGTTATTTCCCGTTTACCATTCATAAATAAATAAATAAATAAATAATTCAATTTTAATATTAATATCTAACTACCTATCTAATTTACTTAAAAAAATATTTCAAGTTAACAATACTCTGTTTGATCATTAATTTTCTAAGTACATAATAAAATTAAATTAAATGATGTAAGCAATTAATAAATAAATTAAAGATAATATTTTATCTTCAGGTACCGTCTCACAGGTATAATAGTTCTCATTGAACCAATTGGCTTAAGCGGAATAGGTCATTACATGGCATACGCCTAAGTGGACAATGGAAGCAGCACAACGACCTAACTCGCGCAGTTCGTAAAATTAAGGACACACACCATTTTTTATATGAAGCAATAAAAAAAAAAAATTGTTTAAATAATTACTTTCCTTGGGAAATACTTTATTAAATTATGCAGTGTAAAAATTATTTTATTTTTTAGATTTCTAAGATTTTAAATGTTATAATTATTATTTAATTTAGGAAAATAAAATAACTTTTTATTAAGTTTTGGACTTTTTCCAATTCATATATTTTTGGTTCGTATAATATATAATTAAATTATATTTTATTTGTTTTTATTTTTTAATGAAGGGAAATAAAAATAAAATAAAAATATGTAGACAATGCATACAAGTTTACATAAAAATATATATTTTACTGAAATATTATTTCCTTTAAAAAAAACAATTCTCAACAATTATGTAAGAGGTTGTATTCACTTTTTTCATATTATTAACGTTTTTTATTGGTTTGTTTAAAGATCAACCAAATTTTATATTTACAATTTGTTACTTACTACACTAAGTAGGAAAGATATAATTTGAACCAAACATAGCATTATATATATATTTTATATTTTTATTATTTTTTATTTTATTCGAAGTTGGATCAGAATAAATTTTATTTTAATTTTAGATACCATGTTAAGTGATATTCATGAAGACAGATTTGAGAGAACTCCAGTGTGAAGTTAGCGGCGCTTTTTCGAAAATTCGTATAAAATAAACGGTGATCCAACAAATGCCGGGACCTTTCCAACAACGTCCAACAAACTGTTGCAAACAGTTTTGGATAGTTTTTGGACCTTTTGGAAAAAGTAGGCGGCTGGTGTGAAGTTTGCGGCGCTTTTTGTTGGATCACAACATTGGAACCAAACATTGTTCGAGTTGAATACATTTCTGGTGGTATTTGACGAGGGAGTCTCAGTTCTCAAATCAATGAACCTCCCGAACCTTGGTGAATTTATTTTTTTTTCAGTCGCTTCGCGTTGTTTGCCGCCGTATACAATCAAACTTTTTGAAGCTCAATTTTCAAGTGGATTTCCAACCGTTATAGACCTATTGGCGTTCGTGAAATCGCGTGTTAACGTACTTGAGTGTGTACCGAACGTCCGAACGACTCGGCTAACAAGGCATTAAAGCAGCCAGTGCCACAAAAAACATCGTATGCTTCGAAATATTCTGCGCCCGGTCCTAATAAATTTAAACGGCCGCAAGCGACCTCATTAGTGTCTAGTGCGGGAACGTCAAGGTCAAAAGGTTCATGCACCATTTGTAAGGGGTCCCATGCAGTGTCGTCTTGTCAAAAATTTATCTGTTGGTCCATAGACACCCGCGAAAATTGGGCCCGCGAAAACAGATGTTGTTTCCGTTGCTTGCGCGTTGGTCATTGGTCCCCAGATTGCAAGTCACCGGCACATTGTGATAAGTGCTCTCGCAGACACCATCCGTTGTTACACAAGGTCACTAGTGCTAGTAGTGAAGGTCCAACATCCGACAATCAGCAGTCGCGTGAAGATTCCCCCGCGCAATCGTCCTGTGTTGGTAGTGGGTCTCAGCAATCATCATCGGTCGTTTTAGGGACTGTTCTAGTCCACATTCGTGATTGTGGCGGTGTGTTGCACACCGTACGTGCTCTGGTCGACTCCGCTTCGCAGATAAGCGCGATCACCGCCGACTGCTCTTCCCAGTTGGGATTACGGGTAACCCGTTGGACCGCCCCTATATCCGGTACGTCGGTACCAAACATTCAGGGGTCGGTCACGTGCGACATTCGGTCCCGATTTTCAAACGATCCGGTTATCAAGGTTTCAGCGTGGGTGCTTCCCACAATCACAGCTCAAATGCCTAGCCAGTCGATATCCAGTCAGGTAGCAAATAAATATAAAAATCTAGCCTTAGCCGATCCTTCATTCTTCGCATTTAGTAAGATGGATTTACTCGGTGCAGACATATTTGCGCGCATCTTAAATGGTAAATGAGTGTCCGTAGGTGACTCGTACCCCGTGGCCTTCGGTTCAGTATTCGGCTGGATAATAATTGGCCCCGTCCCACCATCGAATAGCTATGTTCCCACTTCGCATTTCAGCTCAATGGTTTCATCCATTGAATGCTTAATGGATAGGTTTTGGGAAGTTGAGGAGCCAGAAATTGCCCCCGAAACCTTCACGTCGGACGGACGATGTGAAGCGATATTCCGTGAAAAATGTTCTCGTGAAGATTCAGGACGATTCGTAGTGCCTCTGTTGTTCCGCCAGTCGGTTGCGGACAACACCTTCACTGGATTACGCGCTGTCACTCTCAAATGTTTTGAGTCCCTTGTGCGAAAGCTCTCGTCAGACAGCCGGCTTCGTGAAGCGTATTGTCACTTCATGTACGAATACTTGTTTTTAGGACACATGTCCCCAGCTTCCTCTGAAGGTTCATATTTTATACCTCACCATGCTGTATTTAAGTCTTCCGACCTACAAGCTAAAATCCATGTCGTATTTGATGCCTCCGCCCAATCTTTTGTAGTTAGTAGCTCACCAATAGCATTTTTAGTTTTTTTTTTCAATATTTTAAAATCAGTGATAATGTCTTGTTTGATATTGTTCTAACTGATTATTCACCTTATGAAAAATAAATGTTTATACGCGGTTTTAACTTTAAGTTAACAGTTAACGATTATGTTAGGTTTTTTGTAATTTGTTATTATACTGACATACTTATTACTCAATTATGAATTCTAAAAGTATAAGTGAGATGTTAGAATCGTCTTTTGATTATAGTTCTGTAGACGACTCCGATGATGACTCCAGTTGGGATAAAAATGTTGAAGTCATGTCTACAAGTAAGTTATTTTACCTACAATATAATGATTTTACGTTGATCTAAGTTACATATTATAATTTTTAAATGTATTGAATTTAATAGGAACTAATTCTAGTATACAAAATAATGGCAGACATGTGAATATAGTGGCATCAGATGGTATTTTTATTTTTTTTTTTTAATAATATTTATTATTCAGTTAGGTTATCATACTAATTATTCATTTTTATTTTATAATTTTAAAAGTTGAATTATCCGGAGTCAGTGAAATAAACAGTGATGGAAATGATCCAGATTTTGGTAATGAATTATTAATATTTGTGTTATTGTGGTATTTAATTATGTCACAGAGTAAAGGAAGAAATTATGCTCAAACACATAGTACCAAAGTACAAACTAAATGCTTAGCGTGTAACAAGTATTACTGTCTTAAGTGTTTTTCAAAAATCATAAAATCACAAAGTTATTGACAGAAAAACACAATACAAAAGGATTATGAATTTTTCTGTTATTTTGATCTAATTATTTTTTATTATGTTTTAAAATATTAAATACACTGTTATTGATTGTTATTAGCATTCTTATTACTTAAGTTTTCTTAGTCTCCCAATGGTTTTTTATATATAATGTTACTCTATTCATCATAAAAAGTTAAAAGTTTTGTTTTTCATTAAATTATGTTTTTATCATATAAATGTTTTGTTATAATTATGCAATTTATAGGAATAAAGGCAACATAAATTGTATGCACATTGTTTTTATATTTTCCTTTATAACTCAAATAATGTATTTGATGCAATAAATAAATACCTATTTGAGATTTAAGTTTAGTTGAGTAGATTTAACCTCAATTGAAGTACTTATTCAAAGTGAGATTTAGTTTGAGATCTCATGGTAATGGTCAAAACATTAATTTTTATAGTAGTGACATCCTATACGGCCATGAGATTTAATTTGAGATTTCAGTTTATATTAAGTGTTCGGACTTCGTCAACTGTGCTCGCGTTGTCCAATTCCACTGCCCCAGGTTGGTAACACTATACAAGAGACGCTCCTCTTCACCCCGGTCTCCTATGTGCAGTTCGCAACGGTCGCGATGTTTTCGACGGCGTGTTTTTGGTTACTTTTCACTGCTCGCGTGTGTGTGTTGCTTTTCTCCTGTTCGTTGCCGTTCGCAATAGTCTTTTACGACATCGTCCTTTTATCGAATGTCGAATGCATTGATCCGTGCAACGCTCTTTTTGGAAGATCATCCATTATTATTATTTAGTCATTTTGTCTCGTTGACGATTGACAACAAGCTCCGTGCAGTTCGCAGTTCAGACAGTTCAGTGTCTTCGCAGCTCGCAGCAATTAGTGTGGTAAATATTATTATTTATCCACACCGTCCAGTTCGGACCCAAAACCTCGTGGTTTCCATCTCAAGCCGTTCCAGTCAGCTCAAGACGCAGCTCATCATTTCTCCCTTGTATTATTATTTTGTATTGAGCAGTTGTTTCATATCAAGTTGGCTATTGCCACATTTAATATTATTATAATAAATTGAGACATATAGCTAGCTCATTGTCCTTTTTTTGTATATTATATATATCTATATATATATGATTTACTGGTTGTTATAATTTGTTATTGACTTTGTTATATATTCTGGTATTGGACAGAATATATTTTATTGAACTATTATTAGGTAGTTGACATTATTATTATTTTATGTTTATTAGTCTGAGACTGATCATCTCAGCTAATATATTGTTTCTTTTTAATACTTATTGTAGTAAAGATATATATGTTTTATTGCCATAGATCACTTGTATATATATATTTATGTTAGCTCCTTGTATCTAGTCCAGGGTGTGCAAGTTCTAGGTGCTAACCGCAGAGTCAGGAGCTCCTAGTGCGAACATTTGGTAGCAGAGCGTGGTTTGAAGTTTATTGTGAAGCACTTCCTTGGATTTAAGGTACTTTATTTTATAAATATCATACAAGTGTTAAACTATTTTTATTTTAATATTTTGAAATTATCAGTTAGGTGTTATTGGTTTAATGAGCAGTTATAACGTTAGCTTGGTGTCTTAACATTTAATATTTAATAGTTAATTATAATATTCAGTGCTCAACTATAATATTTAGTCATTGACTATAGTATAAAGTATAACATTTGATTTAATTTTAATATTCATATTTTTTTTATTTTTTTTTTTATGAGGTCTAATACTTAACTATAATATCTGTTGCTCAATTTTAATATATTTGATAGTTAATTGAAATACTTAGTGCATGATTATATTATTTGATATTTACTTTAATATATAACATTAATTGTAAGCACAGTGTGTGTCTTACTAAATACTAAATAGCTCTTTAGGCACTTTCCCTAATGTAATATAGTTCACTTATTATTTAAAGTTATTTATTGGAGTGTCTTATTTTATAAATTATAATTATTTGAGTATTTTTTTTAGGTATTATATTATTATTATATGATTCTTTAGTTATTAATATTTGACATTGTGGTTATAATAGTGTTGATGTTGTCATAATATTTCTTTTATTGATAGTTTCTTTAATAGTTTTTATATTTGATTCTTTGTTGATCCCTTATGTATATTTTGGTCGAGTCATAGTTCTGTGACTGATAGACTTGTTATTATTTTTTTTTAATTTCTCTCTGTTGATCCTCAGTTGTTTAGTTATTACTGTTAAGTATTTACTATTCAAATTTAATTTAGTTGTTGAATTTATTTTACCAATCTTTATTTTGTTATTGTTGGGTGTTAGTAGTTCTATACTATTGTCTTAGTTGTATTTTGGCAATATTATGGCTGACATTGACCGTTTAAATCGTGATAAGCAACGCGCTTCTAGGAAGCGTGACGCGGCTGCTAGCCATATTGAGGCAATTTACTCCTTGGGTATCACAGCTTCAACGGACAGCTCTAATGTCCCAAAGTTTCTATTAGCCGTTGAGGATCTTCAAGGCTATTGGACAAAATTTACTCTTGAAAATGATTCATTATTAGAGGCTATGATTGAGTTGGGTACTGAAGGTGAATTTTCTAATAATGTTGAGTTAGAGGTTCATAGTATTTTCATTAATGCTAAAGCTTTAGCAAATAAATTCAAGTCCAGCTTGGACAGTCATATCTCGGTCAGTGAGGCTAGCAATAGTGATAAGTTTGATGTGGAAGTTATAGATGATAATGTTGGATCAATAGTGAACCCAACAGCTCAGGTGGGTCCTGTTATTACTAGTACAGAGTCTTCTGGTTCTAATGTGCAATTACCGAAGATTCCACTGCCTACTTTTGATGGTCGTCTTCAATCTTGGCCTGATTTTAGGGATAGGTTGTCCATTTTGGTAGGTCAACGGTCTCATCTAAGTAACATAGAGAAGTTCTACTATCTATTAGGATGTTTGCAAGCTGGCCCTAATGATGTAGTGAAGGGTATTACTGTTTCGGAGACCACCTATGATCTTGCCTGGTTTGCCTTAGTTAAAAGGTATGATAAACCTCGTCAGTTGGCTACTAACTTGGTTAACGAAATGTTAAATGCTTCGAGAAGTCATCAAGAACCTCCCGCAGTATTGATGAATTTCTTAAATATGTTTTGTGAAAATATAGCGCTTCTCAGATCGTTGAACATCGCCGATATAGGATCCTTTTTATTATTTGCAATTTCAGTCCGTTGTCTGCCGTCGACTACGCGACGTTTATTTGAACAGGGTAATTCCGTTGATTTTCCCACGGTCGATAGTTTATTGTGTTTTATTAAAGATCGGGTGGAAGTACTGGAAAATTCTGGATCAGCTCAGACCCATTTTTCAGCCAAACCTCCGACTAAAGCGATCATAAGTCTACACAAATCAACAAATCCGAAATCGCAACTTGCAAAGGCTTTCCGAGGGCATCAGAGTTCCCCTGTGGCGTTAGTTACCAACAAGCAAGGTGATGATCCACGTCGTTGTTGGCAATGTAACAGTCTTCATTCGTTAGCGTTCTGCTCTGGTTTTAAGGGTTTGTCCATCGATGACCGCTACGCTCTAGTGAGTAAGCATCGATTGTGTATGATTTGTTTTGATAATAGGCACTGGGCAAACAAGTGCAAATCGTCGTGTTCCATTTGTCGTGGTCGTCATAACCAATTGTTACATCGCGACAATTCCCATGCAAAGGACCCGTCGTCTAAAGGTCCAGTTGCGTTAGTGGTTGATACTCAATGTTTTCAATCGGTCTTATTAGGCACCGCTTCAGTCAAGGTTCGTGATATAGCCGGATGTCTTCAGCCAGTTCGGGCTTTAATTGATCCTGCCTCGCAAGTGAGCATCATCACATCGGCGTGTGTCAAGCGTCTGGGTCTACGTCGTGAACAATGGACGGTACCAGTAGAGGGTCTAGCAGGGCAATTAGTACAGTCGATCAATGGTAAAGTGTAGATCAGCATCCAGTCGGCTACAGATGGTAGTATGATAGATTTGGATACTTGGTCTATGCCTAAAATCACCGGCTCGATGCCGTCAGTTCAGTTACCTGCCTTTGTTCGGGATAAGTGCTCCCATCTAGTCTTGGCTGATCCTAAGTTTGATTCACCAGCTACGGTTGAATTACTGCTTGGTGCAGACATGTTTGCACAAGTGCTCCGCAGCGGAAGGGATGATTTAGGTATCGGTTTACTACGGCTTTCGAGACTATCTTTGGATGGATTCTCCTTGGTCCAGTTGGTTCTCATCCATCGACAGCTCCACCACAGACAGTGATGACTTCGTTATTGGTTACTTCTGTTGAGTCTTTAGTTGAAAGATTCTTGGAAGTTGAAGAACCTGAAGAAATGCCATCGTCGTTCACCGAAGAAGGAAGGTGTGAAGAGATTTTCTCTCAGGAAACCTATCGTGATTGGTCTGGTAGATTTGTTGTTCCATTTCCGTTTCGTGATCCACCTACTTCTTACACTTTCAATGGCTCTCATAAAATGGCTCTTACCCGGTTTGAGCATTTAGAACGCAAGTTGGTGCGAGATGACTCTTTATATTCGGTTTACAAGCAGTTTATGGCTGATTATGAATCACTTGGCCACATGTCGGTGTCTAAGTCTCCTGGTACCTACTTCTTGCCTCATCATGCAGTTCACAAGATTGAAGGGGACAACGTCAAGCTCCGGGTAGTGTTTGATGTGTCAGCTCGACCTCTATTAAACCCCTCTCTCAATGACACTCTGTTTGTGGGCCCCAAACTTCAACAAGATATAGTGAATATTCTGCTTCGGTTCCGTCTTCATTCAGTTGTCTTTACTGCTGACATTTGTAAAATGTACAGGCAGATTTTGTTAGCTCCAAGGTATCGTCAGTACCAGCACATTTTTTGGCGATCTTCTCCGCATGACCAAGTTCAAGAATTTGAACTGAACACGGTCACTTATGGCGTTTCGTCAGCTCCCTATCTAGCTCTAAGGGCGTTGAAAGAAATTGCCGACGTCCATGGGCAACAATATCCTTTGGTCCAGTCAGCTCTACTGTATCAAACCTACATGGACGACATATGTACCGGTGCAGGCTGCATTATCGATGCTCAGGCTCTTCAAAGTGATTTGATTACTGTTCTTGGTCAGTTCGGCCTGGAATTGAAGAAATGGGCGAGCAATTCATCTGAACTACTGGACAATATACCGTCAGAAGACAGGGCAGCAGGCTCTCTTCCATTCAACGATGATCACTCGCCACAAGTCCAAGTTATAGGCATGAAGTGGAATCCTGGTGATGACACCTTTAACTACATCGTCAGTTCGACCAAGTTTGCGCCATCTAAACGCAGCATGTTATCAGTAATTGCTCGGATCTTTGATCCACTTTGGTTTTTGTTTCCAGTAATATTTTATGCTAAATATCAACTGCAGTGCGTTTGGCAGGCCGGTTTTTCATGGGATGAACGGCTACCGTTGGAGTTAGAAAATTCCTGGATGTCGTTTGTGAATGAATCACATTTTTTATCTGCGATTCGAGTACAGAGGTTCGTTGGTACCTCTGAGGATTCCCAATACGAGTTGTGTCGCTTCGCAGATGCGTCAACCAAGGGTTATGCTGCCGTTGTTTATTTGCGTGTGTCAGATCGTCACCGTCAAGTTTCGGTGTTCTTACCACAGAATAATTTATTATTCTGTGTTCTTACTAGGTAGTAAGACCAAAATAGCTCCTACCAAACCTATGTCCATACCGCGTCTTGAGTTGTGTGCGGCTGGATTGCTTGCTCGCTGGCTAAGTCGTATCCAAAGCACGTTGTCGTCTCAGCTCGTTATCAATAATGTTTTCGCTTGGTCAGATTCGTCACTGGTGTTGTCGTGGTTAAACACACCCCACCAGTCTTATAAGATCTTTGTATCAAATCGCGTTAGCAAGATTTTGGATTTATTACCGTCCTGTCGCTGGTTTCATGTCAGTTCGAATATGAATCCGGCTGATTGTGCCTCCAGAGGACTACGTCCTGAGGAATTAGCTCAACATGATCTCTATTGGTCGGGGCCTGCTTTTCTTCGCCAGTTCGGTGAAAGTTGGTCGCCAGAGGTTAAATTGATTCCGTTAGATCAGTTACCTGAGTTCTCAGGACCCGTTTCCTGTGTTGTCAAAACAACGGGGGAGGCCGTTGAGTGGTTCTCGCACTTCTCTTCGTTGAATCGCATGCTGAGAATTATTATTCGCTTACAACGCCTTGTAAAATTGTGTCGCAAAGTTCCAGTAGACTCAAGTTTTTTTTCGTATCAAGATTATAGCGAAGCGCTATTAGTGGTTGTTAAATGTTCTCAAGCTATATTTTTGGAACCTTTGCTTCAAGATCTCTCTTCTGGCAAAATTGTTTCGTCCCGTCCATTAGCGCGTCTATCTCCGTTTATTGACAGTCATGGCGTCATTCGAGTAGGAGGTCGGCTTCGGCATTCGTTGTTGTCAGATCGGCGCAAGTATCCGATTCTGTTGTCCAAGTCCTCTCACTTGTCATTACTCGTTGCTCGGCATTGGCATAGGTTTGCTTGTCATGCAGGTCCTCGTCTCATGTCAGCTCTGATATGCAGACAATTTTGGATTGTTGGTGATCGATATGTTGTTCGTCGTGCGATCAGCGAATGTACTATTTGCGTTAGGTTGTCTGCTCGAAACATTCAACCAATCATGTCCGATTTGCCTGATGTCAGAGTTCAGCAATGCCATCCCTTCTCTTGTGTGGGTACTGATTATGCTGGTCCTCTTCTCGTAAAGGAGACGAGTTTGAGAAAGTCACGGCAATGTAAGGTCTACATTGCTGTGTTCGTGTGCATGAGTGTCAAGGCAGTTCACCTTGAACTTGTCACAGATCTAACAACAGATGCATTTTTAGCAGCGTTTGACCGCTTTGTGGCTCGGCGAGGAAGGCCAGCTGCAGTGTATTCTGACTGTGGCACTAATTTTGTTGGTGCGTCGAAAAGGTTATTTGATCTAGTTAATGATCCTAAAA
>JANEHU010000976.1:0-34968 GCA_027563435.1 Nasonovia ribisnigri | reverse complement strand
TCATTGCACACTTCAACAATGAAAAACACGTATTTCTCACTATAGATGCATCTATCATGGGACTAGGTGCATATATCGAACAATATGACGAATATAACATATTACACCCGGTAGGATACGCATCAAGAAAACTTTTAAACTCTGAAAAAACTTACTCATCAACCACCCTCGAATTATTAGGTTTATGCTTTGGAATCACATATTTCCGGGAATACTTATGGGGACGAAAATTCACAGTATTTTGCGATAACATAAGCCTTCAATATTATAATAATCTGAAAATACCATCAGCAAGAATTGCTAGATTAACACTGAAATTATTAGACTATGACTTTCAAATAATATATAAAAAAGGAAAAGAAAACAAAGTAGCCGATGCATTGTCTAGAAATGCAATCAACAATATAAATAACATATCGATTTTAAAAAATACAAACGAAAACTATACCAACCCCCTCATAAATACATACGATATTAAACGGGAACAACAAAATGATATTTTTTGTGCAAACATAATTAGAGCATTAAAAAACATAGAAGTATCAACTAACATACAAAGAAAATCTAGGCAATTTACAATAAATAACGATTTACTATATTACAAACAATTCATTCCACCTAAAGGATACACCCCAATCTTAGTAATACCAAAATCTTTAACAAGAGAAATAATGAAATCATATCATGACTCACCAACAGGTGGACATACGGGTATATCTCGTACAATACATAAAATTAAAAATAAATATTATTGGCCCACGCTGAACAAAGACACTATGAACTTCATTAAATCATGTCACAGTTGTCAAATAAACAAGAAATTAAATGGTAAACCAATAGGTCAATTAAACCCAATTCCATTATCTGAAAGACCTCTGGACAGACTAACATTTGATTATTTAGGACCATTAACAACAAGTAACAATAAAAAATATATATTAGTAGCTGCATGTAACAATACAAAGTACATATTTACAAGAGCAGTGCAATCAGCTACAGCTCAATCAACTGTAAACTTTATTATTCAAATTATTTCCCAATGGGGCTGTTTTAGACAATTTTCATCAGATAGAGGTACTCATTTCAAAAATGCGTTAGTATCAGACGTATGTGACAATTTAGGCATTAAACAAATATTATCAACAGCCTACTCTCCTCAAACACAAGGGTTTGTAGAAAAAATTAATGACGTTCTTTGCAATTCAATAAAAAATTATATCGACAATGATAATCAACATAGATGGTCTTATTATCTACCATATATTACTTTAAGTTATAATGCTACACCACAATCCAGTACTAAATACAGCCCTTTTTATTTGATGCATGGCTTTGAGCCCTACTTTCCTATAGATAATAAAATTATTTCAAATAACTTACCATATGACATTAAAAAATCATTAACTGAATTAAACAAAATAAGAAATAAAATCCCTCTAACGATAAAAACAATACAAAACAAACAAAAAAAATATCACGACAAATCTCATCAATTAATCACATTCAAACCAGGAGACTCTGTATTAATTCAATTTCCATTTAATGAATCAGGGAAATCTCCAAAACTCGCACCCAAATATAGAGGTCCATATAAGATAATTAAAAAAATAAATGACCTAAATTACCAAGTGCAACTAGAACTAAACAACAAAACAACTATCGATGTAATTCATGTTAGAAGAATGAAACCATACACCCATCGATAAAAAAAAAAAAAAAAAAAAAAAAAAATGTAAATATATATATATATTTGTATGTGTATGTGTATGGTGTTTATATACATATGTGTATGTATGATATGTAAGGGCAGGTAAATGTACGTATTTACATTATGTTCAAATGCACAGGTATTTGTGTAATCATAAGTTTTATATAAATTTGTACTAATTATGTTCACATTGTACTATTATAGATAAATCACTAATATTATACAACATATTAAAAATTATAATTTATTCTACTAACACACATTATATTATTACACACATCATGTTTGACTACATTAATATTATATATAAATTACACAACTACTTTTAGAATACATATATTAACATATAAGGTAACCAAATAATACCCTTTTACAATTGTAGGTAAATTCCCTTTTGTACACTATATAATCATCATCCAATTTAATCATAAATGAATTGTCACATTTATTTTAACTATTATTATTATCATAAATATCTTATGTAAATTTCCAACAATAAAAATATGTACATTAAAATATAACTAATATATGAATAGATTAGGTAAGACAATAATTAACAAATTAATTTAATTTTAAAATGTGTAACATCTTGAAAATATTTACAATTATATACAATATTTATCTAACACAATATTATGTTACACGTTAATAAAAAAAAAAATATAGCAACAACAAGATGTACCTTACACCAATAATCACTTTCACACTGATACAACGGACCCTAGGATTCATTGCATATGACTGTAACGCACCAAGGATAAACATAACGGCTTTTAATAGTCTCAAAGTAGATTTTTGTGATATTCCAACCACAATCAACGTTCAACCTATTTCAAGAATTCAATTATTACAAAAAACAGAAACTCACTCAATTCCATATAAATCATGCTCAATCATAACAAATTATTTTATATCACGGTGCTCAATTTTGGAAGATGCACAAATGGTAGAAAATGGTTTGTTTACAGAAATTTCAGAAATTGGCAGCGCACGCTGCTCAGAAATGCACCAAAGGTTAACTTATTACCTTCCACTTGGGGGAGTAATAACAGGAATAAAAATAAACGAAACAAAACTTTTTTCGACCACCATAGCCGGTTTCATAGACAGAAATGGAAATTGCAAAGGCACCACATACACATCGGAAAAAGGCACTTGGCAAGACGTAATTGTACAAGCAAGTTTCAAAATCATATTAACCACAGGAATGGCAATAGTTAACAATAAAGAAAACACTATAATACTTCCAACTGGTACTTTATTTAAATTATCGGATCAATATGGAATAGACGCATATAAGGGCGAAGTAATATGGGACCTCAATACTTATGATTGCGACACCCATGATTTCACAATTTTATATGACGGACCAGCATCTATTGTTACATCAATTGACAACAAAAATCAACACACATATCTAGTCGAATCCGACAAAATAGTCTTTGCTCTCAAAAACATAAAACAAACATATGCATGTCACATACCGGTAGTTCAAACAGAACACTCACAATTGAACATACTAATAGATCCACTATTTTTCAATCATTTCAAAACAAAAAATATCTCCCCACAAAATATAGATTTAATGGCGTACATTAACACAAAATTAGTTTACATAGAAAATCGTTTCAAATCATCAATTACATCTCTATACACAGATATATTACAGAAACAATGTGAAATAGAAAGGAAAGTACTAATACAAAAACTAAGCCTAGCAACTTACAGTCTCTCTGAATTTGCATATATAATAGGCGAAGGTCCAGGTTACACAGCCATCAAGGCCGGCGAAATAATTTATTTAATAAAATGTAAAGCAGTCGAAGTTGAAATATTATATAAAGATACATGCTACAACGAACTACCAGTGACATATAATAACCAATCATATTTCATGGCCCCCAAAACTAGAACATTACAAAAATATGGCACGGAAATAGACTGTAACCATCTACTCCCATCTGCCTTTTACCTTGACGGAGATTGGTTCGCAATAACATCAAAAGTGAGCGAAATAAAAACACCTCAAACTTTAAAACCATCTACAGAGTGGACATGGACCTATAAAAGCCCTGAACACCTTATGACGGCGGGAATATACACTTACGACACTATGAGAGCTTTTCAACAATACCTAGTACTTCCCCAAGAAATAGAAGCATCGCAAAAAAATCTGGCCAGACAAACCATGGGTTTCTCAACCATGGAAAAGACATTAAAATTAAATAATTTAATTGATGAAAACATCATTAGTAAATTAGTAGATAACAAACTAAAAAATATGTGGGGATGGTTCACAGTATTTGGAGAATTTATTTCCGGCCTCCTAGGAATATTTTTTATTTGGCTAATAATCCTGACGTGTATCAATACGGGTTTAAACATATCTTTGTTATATCAAACTTTTGGATGGAGCTTGAAATTAGTAGCTGGTATATTTAGTAGCATCACGCATTATATAATGCATAACATGCACAAAATACAACAAAAACAACAAAACGAAGAACAATTGCAATCACTGCTGATTTTAAACCAAGAAGAAAACCAAAATAGACAGATATTCGACACCAACAACAAAAATAAAAATCCCAAAACAATCATTAAATCACATCCAAACAAAAGAAGATTATCAATTTGATTAAATCATCCACGCGATACACTCACACACAAACTTCAGGATGCAAATCCAATTGCTAACAAAAAAAAAACGTATGCATTTAGTTTTTAAAACACTATGTTATTATTAGTTATAAATTCAATAATTATATTTCAGCATAACATGGTGTTAAATAGATGTATTAGCTTAAAACATTTTTTTTTTCTTTTTCTGTCATTGTAATAATTATTAATATTATGTAATAAGCTAAGCTATATATATATATAAAAAAAAAAAAAAAAAAACCGGGGTGGATGTAATGATATACACATTATGTATATCATCATATTTTATTTTATATTTAGACTATATTTTAGATTTAAAATAATAAATTAAATAATACATTATACCTAGTACACTAACAATTAGTTTTACTCATAAAAATTATCAAATATGTAATTATTTCACTATAGTTATCTTTATCATATTATAATAATAATCCCACACACACACATGAAAGAGTAATGCCGCAATCTATAGTTCAATTAGATCAAAGGCGGCATCTATTACCATAGTCTATATAAGTCCACACGACACACAAAACGGCGCTCAGTCATCCAGCAGCTCACCAAATATTATACTGTAAATTACATATATGTGTGTATTTTTTTATGGAAATAAATTCGTTTTACTTTAATTATTTTTGCCGACTTATCCAATCACAATATTTTAATATACCTCTCCCCATTCTGGTCAGTAAACTTCATTAGTACATCGAATCATACGAGACACAGTTTTCGCCAGTGGGTACTTCAAAAGGTAAGTAAACATTATTCACAACAAATATTTCAATATATTTATTTATCTAGAAAGAAAAAAAACTCTCGTACCTATCCCCCGCAATAATATATTTTATAAAGTGATGAGTTAAGAATATCCAACAAATAATAATAATTAAAATACCTTTTCATGTAATAACTTCACTTCATATTTTTAACTCATTACAACTGTGAAAGAAATAAAATCATTCTTAGGATTACTAAATTATTACAGACGTTTTGTCGATAACTTCGCAAAAAAAGCAAAACCATTAACATATTTACTTAAAAAAGACGTACCATTTACATGGACTGACAATTGCGAGCATAGTTTTCAAGAACTAAAAAAAGCTTTAATGAACCCGCCATTACTAGCCTACCCGGACTGGGAAGCAGGAAGGTTTAATTTGTGTACTGACGCTTCGCAATATGCCATAGGAGCCGTACTTTCTCAAGGGAATGTGCCTAAGGACCAACCCATAGCATACGCGAGTAGAACACTGAATAAAGCCGAGAGTAACTATAGTGTTATTCAAAAGGAATTGTTAGCCATCGTATGGGCCGTGAAATATTTCAGACCATATCTCTATGGTCGACATTTTACCATAATCACTGATCATCGACCTCTAACATACCTGTTTGGTATAAAAGACGCGTCGTCTCAGTTAATGCGCTGGCGATTACAACTAGCGGATTATGACTATGACATAAGGTATAGGGCAGGCCCAGAGCATTCGAACGCAGACTGCTTATCGCGTATACGAGTGATACAAGAGGTTACCGCCACAGACAACAATTTTAATGAATTCCTAGTCGCCGAAAGCAAACCGATTTTTAATTCAAAAATTCTGGAGGTCGACGACCACATCGACAGAGCCATTGAGAGTGAAAACGTGATCATACCAATACCGGGTGATAAAATAATTAGTCACGACGTAAGAAATATTATTGACAGTTTCGATATAAATAAAATACAGTTCACGGACGAAAACCGGTTCTGCGAAATTTCCGGTAGGTCACCGCTCGTAATTTTTTATAATATGATAAAACCACATAACATGCCACTCGAGCCCGAGGGCGTATTCGAAGCAATAACAAACATTAGAATATATTGTACCAGTAAAAACATAAACGCTTTTTCGACCATTAAATTAGATGGTCACTCCTCTCTCACTAGTTACGCACGAATACGGTTAATGTTCCGATATATTTTCAAAAATACAAACATTGTAGTTAAAATATACAGTGGTAAGCATTATACCGAGGAGGAGAAACGAGAAATTATATACGAGCAGCATAATTCACTTTTAGGGGGGACATTCAGGAGTATCGCGTACTATAAAACGACTCAAGTTAAACCATAACTGGCGTAACATGAAAAAAGACGTCAAACAATATATTAAAAACTGTGAACTGTGTCAGAAAAACAAATCCCATAAGAAAACGAAACAACCAATGATGATTACCAGTACGGTAGTAAAACCTTTCGAACGAATTTGCTTAGACATTGTAGGACCTTTACCTCAAACCTCAATGGGGAATATGTATGTACTAACACTTCAGGACGAGCTGTCTCGTTATGCGTTGGCCATTGCGCTATCTTCCACCGACGCACCCACCGTAGCTCAAGCTTTCGTCGAGTGCTACGTATGTACATACGGAATTCCGAAATCAATTTTGACAGATTGCGGAACAAATTTTCTATCCGACATTTTTAAGGGCATGTGCAAATTACTAGACATTAAAAAGGTACAGACTACAGCATGGCATCCACAAACAAACGGGTTTCTTGAACGTAGTCATAAAACACTGAAAACATATCTACGTAGTTTCGTTGATAAAGATAGTAACTGGGATAAGCTTTTATGTTATGCAACTTTTTGTTACAACACAACCGTTCACACGTCCACTAATTTTACCCCCTACGAACTTGTTTTCGGGATGAAGCCTAACATTCCATCAGCTTTTAATAAAGAGCCAGAACCACAATACAATTACGATAATTACGTATTCGACCTAAAGCGAATAATGCAAGAAACGCATAAAATAGCTAGGGGAAATCTTATTAAGAAAAAAGAAACTAACAAAACTTACTATGATAAAACTTTAAACAAAATAGAACTCCACGTAGGAGACAAGGTACTGATTAAAACGCAGAATAAGAAAAACATGCTAAATCTAAACTGGCAGGGACCCTATGACGTACTGCTAGTACATGATAATGAAAATATAACTATACAGAAAGGTAAACGCGAGTACCGCATTCATAAAAATAATGTGAAGCGATATTACGACTATGAACAAAGTTCAAGTCAATAATAATAATAAAAAAAAAAAAACGCATTATAAAACATTTAATAATTTTATTAGTATTATTATTCTTTATTTAACCCCACTTTATTTTTTTTGAGTCATATTATTATTTTACTAACAGTTTTTTTTAAGGGGACATTTTATTATTATTAGGGTTTTAATTTAATATACAACTTTCAGAATAATACTTCTAACAATACCATTCACGTCAGGAACATTACGATTCACAGACGAACGATTAGATCAACATTCAGGTATCTACTACGAGAACCGAGGACAGTTGAAACTTATAACTTCTCAATGGGACCTTATAGCATACATTAGTTTTACTAAATACAATGAGCAATTTGACTACATAGGCACTATGATAGAGAAAACATCAGTCTTGTGTGTCGAGTATATGCACAACCCAGTAACTAATAATTTTAACTGTAATAATTTGCTTGCTGTCGCTAATAGTATAGTTAATAACATTCAAAATAAAAAGAGTCAGGTCTTAGACTCCATAGGACATGTGATAGAAAAACGTAATGCTCTACTGACAATCGCAAAGAAAGCCGCGAGATTAATATATGGAGTATGTAATTTAGAATGCATAAAAAAGTTTGACTTTAACATAGGGGTTTCGCAAAATACATCCCAACCTAAATTAATAAAAGAGCAGGTTAAAGTCATAAAATTGAATCACAAGATAGGAGCACGGGAGTACATTAACACGTCGCTATCCATGACAGAGCAGTCAAATATCACAAAAGAGCAACAAATTAAAAATTATTTAACAAAACATTTTGTACAAGTTAATTTACTAATTATAGAACATATGTTAGAAACAGATACATAATTAGAAATAATACAACAGGCGAAAATAGGAATTATCCACACAAATTTAATAACGCCACGGGAGTTATTAGAACACGTCAAAGATATTAAAGTATCATTACCAGGGGGGACAGATTTACCCACTGATCTTGACATAGCTAACATTTACGAACTAGTTAAACTCTCAGATATTGCTATTTATTATTCAAACGACAACCTAGTATTTATAATTTCGTTACCTTTAATATATCAAAATGATTTTCTTTTATATAATTTAATACCTGTACCAGTATGTATTGATAATGATTGTGTTTATATAAAACCTAGCAATAAGTATTTAGCTATAAGTGAATCTAAAGAGCACTATGCCACTTACGATGAATTTTACTATACACATTGTAAACACGCTAGAGATTTCCTATTATGTCCTGAAGGTAATCCTTTACATCCTCGTAACATACGACCTACTTGCGAAGTACTACTATTGCAAGATCCAGCCAAAGTTCCACCCAGTTGTGAAGTAATGCACGTTCAAATTGGTACATCAATTTTCCATAAGAAAAGGTTCAAAAATGAATGGATCTACGTAACCAATTATGACGTACTATTCGTTACCTGTGATGAGGATAAGGAATCAACCAGCCACACACTCAAAGGAGTAGGAATTATACATTTAAACGAAACCTGCAAAGGCTACGCCACTAGAGACATACTAATACCAGGAAAAGTGGATTACAAATCTGAATATACAGATTTCAACCCCAAATCAATAATAGATCGAAACCAATATTCACCGCGAATAGAGACTAACGATTTAATGGAGGACTACCATGTGAAAACAAATAACATGGACGACTTACACATCGTAGCAAACTCAAAAAAGAAAGTAGACAACCAGAACCAAGTCAACGCAAAAGTCAAAGAAATTCAAGAGTTGCAACAACTATTTAACTATGCATTGTACATGATCATGGGCTTTATTATCATGGTTATGATACTAATGATTGTACAAGTCACAAACAAGAAAATAACAAAGAAGTGTAAAAACAAACGTCCAGAACATATTCAAGAGGAAAGTGAAAAACTTAATCAACCAACGACTACGCATCAAAGTGAAGACATAATCGAATTTCCATTTACACCAAGGAATAGCCCACAGGCCCACCATGCGAATTTACAACCTTACGGTATTATTTGAGGAAGCCCAAGGACTTCCATCTTCGAGGGGAGGCATGTAGTAAACCGACAGAGTCGTTTCTTATTTTTTATATTCTTTTACTTTGATTTCACCGACAAGCCACCATAACAATAAATCTATTAAAACCCGGTCCAGCAATTCGTAGAATTAATTCGCAACTACGAATATGACCTAGGACCAGTTGGCACAAACAACACCTAGTCGGCGTCTTTGATCCACCTCCTAGTCTTTATCGTGTACCCATAAGCGAAGGGAGATTCTGTATAAATACAGAACTCTGTTCTTAGCACAATTAGAATTAGTCTACCATCCCATACTTGTAAGACGTAGTTTGGTCGTTGAGCCTGGTCCTCAACATCGCCGCCATTCTAAGTCTATTCCCAGTAATTTTTAAACAAGTGTAACTTTTATTTTTAGTAACTAATTTCTCGGGCAGAGACTTTTCGTCCTGTCCTCAAATTTATAAATACATTTATGTATGTTTTGACCAGTTAATCTTATTTTAATAAATATTACAAATTAACATTGTGTCTTTGTCTCATTTGGCCACGACCTAAATCTTTTTGATCAACCTGGCCCAACTTCCGACGTTGAGCACTTTAAAATAAAACGATAGTGAGAGATCACTACAGTACCTATTTATACCTAATAGATATAGAAAACATACCTCAGCTAAAATTGCCCCATCTTTGTCAGTCATTATTCGTTTCCTTAAAATTTCTTCTTCGTGGAAATGCCGTTCACAAACCACCTGACGAGGTTTTATTAAAAAGTCTTTCCTCGGAATTGCTTTGGTCCATTCTCGTAATTGAATATCATCCTTGGGAACTGTGAAAAAATGATATTTTTCTTTACAAGAATCATAACCGGAATTACAACCGGGGGCAATACAGCGATAACCTGGCATTTTTCACGCGGAACAAATTAACTTCTTAATGAACAAATCAACAACTTAATTCACTTAATCAACACTATAAAATGTATTCTAATTTTGAAGGAGACAAATTTACTATTTTAATGGTCAATCCGTATTCCGTAACGGGTGGTGAACTTGAAAATTAAGGCGAACAGAGCGTCGCGCTCCTAGCGGATTATATCAACAACGGCGACAATAACATCATCATAATTTTATACGGTCGGTATAGACAAGTGCATAGGCGTGGTTTTACCACATATTATATGTATTTTACTATAAATGTACGTTATTTTTGTATTTGAATGAAATATAAAATATTATCATTCATTACGTATTACCTGCTTATATTAAAGTATACTTAAATATACAAGTAAAGTTCAATAGGTGTTTCTTGTAAAAAAAGTTTAAAATTCAAAATATTTTATAATGACTACGAGTTGTGTACTCTTTTTATAAGACTAATACTGTTTTCACATCCCTCTAATTTTGTGTTGTTGGATTTATACAATTCCATCGCTATGGCAGTATCTTCACTAAAGAACTATTGATAAAAACAAAATTTTTAATAAATAAAAATAACTTTATTATAATTATTAAATGTTTTGTATGAAAATATCTATGTCATAAATTACTCTAAATGCACGGCCAACATTAATTTTTTGATAAAATTTTGGATGCACATCTTCCGTTTGTAACTTTGAATTTTTCAAAGAGTATTCTTGTAATTTCTCTTCATCTATGACAGCATCCCAATGTTTTATTTGTATTCCTCCTTCAGGTGTCTAATTGGGTTCATAAACAAATCAATAAAAAAATATTTTCTCAAAGTAGGTATATTATATAATATGTTTCTATTATATAAATAGTAATTTCTTATGTTAAAAAGAGATTATATTTACCCATGTTTCGTTTTGTTTAATCAAGGAATTTCTCAAATTTTTTATCAGGTGTGGGAAATCTGACATAAACCATAGTCTTCTATTATTATCAAAAATATGTTCACAGCTCACATTATTTTCACTTATTCCAAATTTATTCCACATTCCTCTATTCCAAGCAGCTCCATCAGTAGTTACCACATCCACAAAAAAACCTGATTTTTCAATTAATATAATTGCTTCTATAACTATTTGATGAAGCACTGCACTGTTTGCTGCTCCTCTACTAAGGAAACATGCAACTGCTTGGACCCACTGTCCTCTAAATGGCTGAAACAACGAAGTGCACGGGTTCAGCTATCTAATATAATGGTAAAGTAAAAAAATAATCACTGAAAAATTAATGATCTACATAGGTAGTTATTGAATAGTTAATTGTTATTGATTATTAATATAATTTACTGTTTACTTTAAATATGCTGGTAGTGACAAAACGAAAAATTTAAAAAAAAAATCAAAAATTTTGGATTATTTTAAGAATAAAAGTGAAGAACTTAATGAAGCTGTAGCCCATATGGACATAGCTCATTTAAATATTCATAATCCTCAGGTTAGTGAATATAGAATTATCATTAGATATTACAATTTTGTTAGGTATACAATTCTAACAATTGGATATTATTATGTAATATGCACATATATATTTTATTTACAATTTTTTAGGAGGTATAAAATTAAAATTTTAAAATGTTTATAATATTATATTTATAGTGCTCAAGAAATAATGATGTAAATAATTTAATCAGTATTGGCAATAATGAGTTAAATGTTTAACGACTAATTGATACTTCAAGTGTAAATGACATTTCTTTACTTGTTAATAATAGTGACTTAAGTTTACAAGAAAAATTTGAATTTATGAATAAAATTTGGGTACCTGATTCTAATTCTAATTTTCCTTTAAAAACTTTGGAGTAAAAAATCTTAAGTTTCAACTTAATTGGTTAAAAAAATGGAAATGGCTTACTTACCCAAAAATTTTGAATGGAGCATTTTGCAAGTTTTGTGTTATATTCTCTCAAAAAGAAGGAGGGATTGAAATACAAAGTTTAGGAAGCTTATGCACCAAAGAATTTTCAAATTGGAAACATGCTATTGAGAAGTTCAAGCATCACGAAGAAACTTGTTATCACAAAGCATGCATTGAAAATTATAAAGTAATGTCCCAAAAATCGTATGTCCCAGTAAATACTCAGTTCGATGAAGTAGCTATTGCTGAAACGATTGAAAATAGGAAATTAATAAGACCTGTTATTGAAAGTATACTTGTGTGTGGACGCCAAGGACTGTCATTAAGAGGGCATAAGGATTCTGGACCTTTATCAATTGAGGAAGAACCTATTGAAAACGATGGTAATTTTAGGGCTATATTAAGATATGGACTAAAAATGGCATCTTTAGGTAATTCTGATTTACAGCTTATAAGAGAACGTTGTAAACGCAATGCACAATACTTAAGCCCAAAAATCCAAAATGAAATCATTTATGCATGCAACAAATTAATACTCGAAAGGATAGTAAAAATAATTAATTTATCTAAAGGTTTTTGTGTACTTTCTGATGAAACTCCTGATATTGGAAGAATAGAGCTATTTTCAATCTGTGCTAGATACATTTATAATGATGAAATACAAGAAGATTTTTTAAACTTTGTTCCATTGCATAACACTTCCGAAGAAAATTTAGCAAATACATTATTAGACAGCTTGAAAAACTTTGGTATTGATTTACAATAACTAAGAGGTCAGGGTTATGATGGGGCAGCTGCAATGAGTGGCCGGTTTAATGGTGTCCAAGCTATAAAAAAAAAAAATATAAAAAAGCGGTATATATTCATTGGAGTGCTCGTGTTTTAAATTTAGCTATTTGTAATGCTTGTGAACTATCTAGTATCAGAAATACAATAGGCATAATTGAAGCAGTGTATAACTTTATGAATACACCAAAAAGACAATGTGTACTAACAAATGAGGTAAAAATTAAAATTCCTGATTCTAAAAAAGAAAAATTAAAAAAAATGTATGCTACAAGATGGGTAGAAAAAAATAATTCTATCAGACCATTTGTAGAATTACAACCAGCTGTAATTAGTTCATTAGAAGTAATGAGTGGTTGGGTTGATAGAGAAACTTCAACAAAAGCATCACAATTGCTTCTGTCGCTTCGTGATACAACATTCAATATCAGCTTAATAGTTATTGATGAAATTTTTAAGCATACATATGTGTTATGTAAACCATTACAAAGAGAAAATATTGATTTACTTGAAGCAATTTATCTGGCAATCATGGTAATGATTATCATATTTTTAACAGTATATTTAGAAAAGAAACTAAATTTCCTATCTATAAAGTTCAAAGAGAATGCTATAAGTTGAATAGTGCCGGAGTAATAACCAGGTCAGTTAGACCTGTCCTTACACTACTAATCTCTCCTCTCATTCAACTATGGTAATGATAATCATATTATTAACTGTATATTTAGAATGAAGACTAAATTTACAATATATAGAGTTCAATATAAACACTAAAAGGTGAATTTGAAATAAATGCTATAAGGTGAATTGTGCTGGAGAAATAGTCCACCATATCAATGAAATTTTGTCAAAACGTGCAATTCACTGTTTTTACTTCCTCGAATAATCTCCCCTCTCATTCGCCTATGATAATGATTACCATATATTTAAACGTATATTTCGAATGAAGACTATCATTCAAATCTATAGATTCAAAATAAATGTTATAAGGTGAATAGTGCCGGAAAAATAGTCCACCATATCAAAAAAATTTAACAAAACGTGCAATTCACAGTTCTGTACTTATTCGAATAATCTCCTCTCTAATTCGACTATAGTAATAATTATCACATTCTTCACCGCAAATTTAGAAAGAAGTTTAAATACTCTATCCATAAATGTTAAAACCAAGGCTGCATGTTGAAGAGGGCTCGCAATATAATCCACCATATCAAAGATATCGGTCAAAAACCGACATTTACAGACCTATATTTTCAATTTATAGAGTTCAAAGTGAATGCTATAAGGTGAAGAGTGCCAGAGTTATAGTCCACATTATCAAAGAAATTAGTCAATACACGCAATTCACTGACCTATACTTACTCGAATTATCTGTTTTCTATAATGTCTATGGTAATGATTATCATATGTTTCACCGTATATGTGGAAAGGCGACTAGGTATATTTTCAATTTATAGAGTTTGAAATAAATGCTATAAGGTGAATAGTGCTGGAGAAATAGTCCACCATATCAAAGAAATTTTGTCAAAACGTGCAATTCACTGATCTGTACTTATTCGAATAATCTCCCTTCAATTCGTCTATGGTAATGATTATCATATCTTTCACCATATATGTGGAAAGACGACTATATATTCAATCTATAGAGTTTGAAATAAATGGTATAAGGTGAATAGTGCCGGAGAAATAGTCCAGCATATCAAAAAAATTTAACAATACACGCAATTCACTGTTCTGTACTTCCTCGAATAATCTCTCCTCTCATTCGTCTTTGGTAATGATTATCATATTTTTCACAGTATATTCAGGGTGACGACTATATTTTCAATGTATAGAGTTTAATATAAACATTATACGTTGAATAGTGTTGGAGAATTAGTCCACCATATCACAGAAGTTGGTCAAAACCTGAAATTTTCTGACCTGTACTTAGTCGACTAATCTCTCCTCTCATTAGTCTATGGTATATATTATCATATTATTAATTGTATATTTAGAAAGAAGTTTAAATACTCTATCCATAAATGTTAAAACCAAAGCTGCATATTGAAGAGGGCTCGCCATATAATCCACCATACCAAAGATATCGGTCAAAACCCCACATTTACAGACCTATACTTACTCGACAAATCTCTCCTCTCATTCGTCTATGGTAATGATCATCATATATTTTACCGTATATTTCATTTAAAGACTATAATTCCAATCGATGGATTCAAAATAAATTCAATAGGGTGAATAGAACTGGAGTTATAGTTCACATTATCAAAGATATCGGTCAAAACCCCACATTTACAGACCTATACTTACTCGACAAATCTCTTCTCTCATTCGTCTTTGGTAATGATTATCATATATTTTACCGTATATTTCGTTTAAATGCTATAATTCCAATCTATGGATTCAAAATAAATTCTATAAGGTGAATAGAACTGGAGTTATGGTCCACAAAATCAAAGAAATTTGTCAATTCACGCAATTCACTGATCTATACTTACTCAAATTATCTCTTTTCTAAAATGTCTATGGTAAAATTTATCATATGTTTCACTGTATATGTGGAAAGACGACTATATTTTCAATCTATAGAGTTTGAAATAAATGCTATTAGATGAATAGTGCCGGAGAAATAGTCCACCATATCAAACAAATTTAACAAAACACGCAATTCACTGTTCTGTACTTTCTCGAATAATCTCCCCACTAATTCGTCTATGGTAATGATTATCATATTTTTAACTGTTTATTTAGAAAAAAAACTAAATTTTCAATTTATAGAGTTTGAAATAAATGCTATAACGTGAATAGTGCTGGAGAAATAGTCCACCAAATCAAAGAACTTTTGTCAAAACGTGCAATTCACTGTTCTGTACTTATTCGAATAATCTCCCCTCTAATTCGACTATGGTAATAATTATCATATTCTTCTCCGTAAATTTAGAAAGAAGTTTAAATACTCAATCCATAAATGTTAAAAGCATGGCTGCATGTTGAAGAGGGCTCGCAATATAATCCTCCATATCAAAGATATCGGTCAAAACGCGAAATTTACAAACCTATACTTACTCGACAAATCTCTCCCTCATTCGTCTTTGGTAATGATTATCATATTTTTAACTGTATATTTAGAAAAAAAAACTAAATTTTCAATTTATAGAATTTGAAATAAATGCTATAAGGTGAATAGTGCTGGAAAAATAGTCCACATTATCAAAGAAATTTGTCAATTCACGCAATTCACTGATGTATACTTACTCGAATTATCTCTTTTCTAAAATGTCTATGGTTATATTTATCATATGTTTCACCATATATGTGGAAAGACGACTATATTTTCAATCTATAGAGTTTGAAATAAATGCTATTAGATGAATAGTGCCGGAGAAATAGTCCACCGTATCAAACAAATTTAACAAAACACGCAATTCACTGTTATGTACTTCCTCGAATAATCTCCCCACTAATTCGTCTATGGTAATGATTATCATATTATTTTTAACTGTTTATTTAGAAAAAAAACTATATTTTCAATTTATAGAGTTCAAAGTGAATGCTATAAGGTGAATAGTGCTGGAGAAATAGTCCACATTATCAAAGAAATTTGTCAATACACGCAATTCACTGTTCTGTACTTCCTAGAATAATCTCTCCTCTCATTCGTCTTTGGTAATGATTATCATATTTTTCACAGTATATTCAGGGTGACGACTATATTTTCAATGTATAGAGTTTAATATAAACATAATACGTTGAATAGTGTTGGAGAATTAGTCCACCATATCACAGAAGTTGGTCAAAACCTGAAATTCACTGACCTGTACTTAGTCGACTAATCTCTCCTCTCATTCGTCTATGGTATATATTATCATATAATTAACTGTATATTTAGAAAGAAGTTTAAATACTCTATCCATAAATGTTAAAACAGAAGCTGCATATTGAAGAGGGCTCGCAATATAATCCACCATATCAAAGATATCGGTCGAAACCCCACATTTACAGACCTATACTTACTCGACAAATCTCTCCTCTCATTCGTCTATGGTAATGATTATCATATTTTTAACTTTATATTTAGAAAAAAAACTAAATTTTCAATTTATAGAGTTTGAAATAAATGCTATAAGGTGAATAGTGCTGGAGAAATAGTCCACCATATCAAAGAAATTTTGTCAAAACGTGCAATTCACTGTTCTTTACTTCCTCGAATAATCTCCCCACTAATTCGTCTATGGTAATGATTATCATATTTTTAACTGTATATTTAGAAAAAAAACTAAATTTTCAATTTATAGAGTTTGAAATAAATGCTATAAGGTGAATAGTGCTGGAGAAATAGTCCACCATATCAAAGAAATTTTGTCAAAACGTGCAATTCACTGTTCTGTACTTATTCGAATAATCTCCCCTCTAATTCGACTATGGTAATAATTATCATATTCTTCACCATAAATTTAGAAAGAAGTTTAAATACTCAATCCATAAATGTTAAAACCAAGGCTGCATGTTGAAGAGGGCTCGCAATATAATCCACCATATCAAAGATATCGGTCAAAACGCGACATTTACAAACCTATACTTACTCGACAAATCTCTCCTCTCATTCGTCTATGGTAAAGATCATCATATATTTTACCGTATATTTCGTTTAAATGCTATATTTCCAATCTATGGATTCAAAATAAATTCTATAAGGTGAATAGAACTGGAGTTATAGTCCACAAAATCAAAGAAATTTGTCAATGCACGCAATTCACTGACCTATACTTACTCGAATTATCTCTTCTCTCATTCGTCTTTGGTAATGATTATCATATTTTTAACTGTATATTTAGAAAAAAAAACTAAATTTTCAATTTATAGAATTTGAAATAAATGCTATAAGGTGAATAGTGCTGGAAAAATAGTCCACCGTATCAAACAAATTTAACAAAACACGCAATTCACTGTTCTGTACTTCCTCAAATAATCTCCCCACTAATTCGTCTATGGTAATGATTATCATATTATTTTTAACTGTTTGTTTAGAAAAAAAACTATATTTTCAATTTATAGAGTTCAAAGTGAATGCTATAAGGTGAATAGTGCCAGAGTTATAGTCCACATTATCAAAGAAATTTGTCAATGCACGCAATTCACTAATCTATACTTACTCGAATTATCTCTTTTCTAAAATGTCTATGGTAATGATTATCATATTTTTAACTGTTTATTTAGAAAAAAAACTAAATTTTCAATTTATAGAATTTTAAATAAATGCTATAAGGTGAATAGTGCTGGAGAAATAGTCCACATTATCAAAGAAATTTGTCAATTCACGCAATTCACTGATGTATACTTACTCGAATTATCTCTTTTCTAAAATGTCTATGGTAATATTTATCATATGTTTCACCATATATGTGGAAAGACGACTATATTTTCAATCTATAGAGTTTGAAATAAATGCTATTAGATGAATAGTGCCGGAGAAATAGTCCACCATATCAATCAAATTTAACAAAACACGCAATTCACTGTTCTGTACTTATTCGAATAATCTCCCCTCTAATTCGACTATGGTAATAATTATCATATTCTTCTCCGTAAATTTAGAAAGAAGTTTAAATACTCTATCCATAAATGTTAAAACCAAAGCTGCATGTTGAAGAGGGTTCGCAATATAATCCACCATATCAAAGATATCGGTCAAAACGCGACATTTACAAACCTATACTTACTCGACAAATCTCTCCTCTCATTCGTTTATGGTAATGATCATCATATATTTTACCGTATATTTCGTTTAAATGCTATATTTTCAATCTATGGATTCAAAATAAATTCTATAAGGTGAATATAACTGGAGTTATAGTCCACAAAATCAAAGAAATTTGTCAATACACGCAATTCACTGTTCTGTACTTCCTCGAATAATCTCTCCTCTCATTCGTCATTGGTAATGATTATCATATTTTTAACTGTTTATTTAGAAAATAAACTAAATTTTCAATGTATAGAGTTCAAAGTGAATGCTATAAGGTGAATAGTGCCAGAGTTATAGTCCACATTATCAAAGAAATTTGTTAATTCACGCAATTCACTGTTCTGTACTTATTCGAATAATCTCCCCTCTAATTCGACTATGGTAATAATTATCATATTCTTCTCCGTAAATTTAGAAAGAAGTTTAAATACTCAATCCATAAATGTTAAAAGCATGGCTGCATGTTGAAGAGGGCTCGCAATATAATCCTCCATATCAAAGATATCGGTCAAAACGCGAAATTTACAAACCTATACTTACTCGACAAATCTCTCCTCTCATTCGTCTATGGTAATGATCGTCATATATTTTACCGTATATTTCGTTTAAAGACTATAATTCCAATCGATGGATTCAAAATAAATTCAATAAGGTGAATAGAACTGGAGTTATAGTTCACATTATCAAAGAAATTTGTGAATACACGCAATTCACTGACCTATACTTACTCGACTTATCTCTTCTCTCATTCGTCTTTGGTAATGATTATCATATTTTTAACTGTATATTTAGAAAAAAAAACTAAATTTTCAATTTATAGAATTTGAAATAAATGCTATAAGGTGAATAGTGCTGGAAAAATAGTCCACATTATCAAAGAAATTTGTCAATTCACGCAATTCACTGATGTATACTTACTTGAATTATCTCTTTTCTAAAATGTCTATGGTTATATTTATCATATGTTTCACCATATATGTGGAAAGACGACTATATTTTCAATCTATAGAGTTTGAAATAAATGCTATTAGATGAAAAGTGCCGGAGAAATAGTCCACCGTATCAAACAAATTTAACAAAACACGCAATTCACTGTTCTGTACTTCCTCGAATAATCTCCCCACTAATTCGTCTATGGTAATGATTATCATATTATTTTTAACTGTTTATTTAGAAAAAAAACTATATTTTCAATTTATAGAGTTCAAAGTGAATGCTATAAGGTGAATAGTGCTGGAGAAATAGTCCACATTATCAAAGAAATTTGTCAATGCACGCAATTCACTAATCTATACTTACTCGAATTATCTCTTTTCTAAAATGTCTATGGTAATGATTATCATATTTTTAACTGTTAATTTAGAAAAAAAACTAAATTTTCAATTTATAGAATTTTAAATAAATGCTATAAGGTGAATAGTGCTGGAGAAATAGTCCACATTATCAAAGAAATTTGTCAATTCACGCAATTCACTGATGTATACTTACTCGAATTATCTCTTTTCTAAAATGTCTATGGTAATGATTATCATATTTTAAACTGTATATTTGGAAAAAAATTAAATTTTTAATTTTTAGAGTTTGAAATAAATTCTATAAGGTGAATAGTGTTGGAGAAATAGTCCACCATATCAAACAAATTTAACAAAACACGCAATTCACTGTTCTTTACTTCCTCGAATAATCTACCCACTAATTCCGTCAATGGTAATGATTATCATATTTTTAACTGTTTATTTAGAAAAAAAACTATATTTTCAATGTATAGAGTTCAAAGTGAATGCTATAAGGTGAATAGTGCCAGAGTTATAGTCCACATTATCAAAGAAATTTGTCAATTCACGTAATTCACTGATCTATACTTACTCGAATTATCTCTTTTCTAAAATGTCTATGGTAATGATTATCATATTTTTAACTGTTTATTTAGAAAAAAAACTATATTTTCAATGTATAGAGTTCAAAGTGAATGCTATAAGGTGAATAGTGCTGGAGAAATAGTCCACCATATCAAAGAAATTTTGTCAAAACGTGCAATTCACTGTTCTTTACTTCCTCGAATAATCTCCCCACTAATTCGTCTATGGTAATGATTATCATATTTTTAACTCTTTATTTAGAAAATAAACTAAATTTTCAATTTATAGAGTTTGAAATAAATGCTATAACGTGAATAGTGCTGGAGATATAGTCCACATTATCAAAGAAATTTGTCAATTCACGCAATTCACTGTTCTGTACTTATTCGAATAATCTCCCCTCTAATTCGACTATGGTAATAATTATCATATTCTTCTCCGTAAATTTAGAAAGAAGTTTAAATACTCAATCCATATTTGTTAAAAGCAAGGCTGCATGTTGAAGAGGGCTCGCAATATAATCCACCATATCAAAGATATCGGTCAAAACGCGACATTTACAAACCTATACTTACTCGACAAATCTCTCCTCTCATTCGTCTATGGTAATGATCATCATATATTTTACCGTATATTTCGTTTAAATGCTATATTTCCAATCTATGGATTCAAAATAAATTCTATAAGGTGAATAGAACTGGAGTTATAGTCCACAAAATCAAAGAAATTTGTCAATACACGCAATTCACTGTTCTGTACTTCCTCGACAAATCTCTCCTCTCATTCGTCTATGGTAATGATCGTCATATATTTTACCGTATATTTCGTTTAAAGACTATAATTCCAATCGATGGATTCAAAATAAATTCAATAAGGTGAATAGAACTGGAGTTATAGTTCACATTATCAAAGAAATTTGTGAATACACGCAATTCACTGACCTATACTTACTCGACTTATCTCTTCTCTCATTCGTCTTTGGTAATGATTATCATATTTTTAACTGTATATTTAGAAAAAAAAAACTAAATTTTCAATTTATAGAGTTTGAAATAAATGCTATAAGGTGAATAGTGCTGGAGAAATAGTCCACCATATCAAAAAAATTAACAAAACGTGCAATTCACAGTTCTGTATTTCCTCGAATAATCTCCCCTCTAATTTGTCTATGATAATGATTACCATATATTTAACGTTATATTTCGAATGCAGACTATCATTCAAATCTATAGATTCAAAATAAATGTTATAAGGTGAATAGTGCCGGAGAAATAGTCCACCATATCAAAAAAATTTAACAATACACGCAATTCACTGTTCTTTACTTCCTCGAATAATCTCCCCACTAATTCGTCTATGGTAATGATTATCATATTTTAAACTGTATATTTAGAAAAAAATTAAATTTTTAATTTTTAGAGTTTGAAATAAATTCTATAAGGTGAATAGTGTTGGAGAAATAGTCCACCATATCAAACAAATTTAACAAAACACGCAATTCACTGTTCTTTACTTCCTCGAATAATCTACCCACTAATTCCGTCAATGGTAATGATTATCATATTTTTAACTGTTTATTTAGAAAAAAAACTATATTTTCAATGTATAGAGTTCAAAGTGAATGCTATAAGGTGAATAGTGCCAGAGTTATAGTCCACATTATCAAAGAAATTTGTCAATTCACGTAATTCACTGATCTATACTTACTCGAATTATCTCTAATTCGACTATGTAATAATTATCATATTCTTTCTCCAAAATTTGTAGAAAGAAGTTTAAATACTCAATCCATAAATGTTAAAAAGCAAGACATGTTGAAGAGGGTCAGTAATATAATTCACCATATCAAAGATATCGGTCAAACGCGAAATTTACAAACCTATACTTACTGACAAATTCTCCTCTCATTCGTCTATGGTAAATGACTACTATATTTTATCAAAAGTATTTGTTTAAATGCTATATTTCCAATCTATGGATTCAAAATAAATTCTATAAGGTGAATAGAACTGGAGTTATAGTCCACAAAATCAAATAAATTTGCCTAATACACGCAATTCACTGTTCTGTACTTCCTAGAATAATCTCTCCTCTTATTCGTCTTTGGTAATGATTATCATATTTTTCACAGTATATTCAGGGTGACGACTATATTTTCAATGTATAGAGTTTAATATAAACATAATACGTTGAATAGTGTTGGAGAATTAGTCCACCATATCACAGAAGTTGGTCAACACCTGAAATTCACTGACCTGTACTTCCTCGAATAATCTCTCCTCTCATTCGTCTTTGGTAATAATTATCATATTTTTCACAGTATATTCAGGGTGACGACTAAATTTTCAATTTATAGAGTTTGAAATAAATGCTATAAGGTGAATAGTGCTGGAGAAATAGTCCACATTATCAAAGAAATTTGTCAATTCACGCAATTCACTGATCTATACTTACTCGAATTATCTCTTTTCTAAAATGTCTATGGTAATATTTATCATATGTTTCACTGTATATGTGGAAAGACGACTATATTTTCAATCTATAGAGTTTGATAGAGATACTGTTCTGTACTTATTCGAATAATCTCCCCTCTAATTCGACTATGGTAATAATTATCATATTCTTCACCATAAATTTAGAAAGAAGTTTAAATACTCAATCCATAAATGTTAAAACCAAGGCTGCATGTTGAAGAGGGCTCGCAATATAATCCACCATATCAAAGATCTCGGTCAAAACGCGACATTTACAAACCTATACTTACTCGACAAATCTCTCCTCTCATTCGTCTATGGTAATGATCATCATATATTTTACCGTATATTTCGTTTAAATGCTATATTTCCAATCTATGGATTCAAAATAAATTCTATAAGGTGAATAGAACTGGAGTTATAGTCCACAAAATCAAAGAAATTTGTCAATACACGCAATTCACTGTTCTGTACTTCCTAGAATAATCTCTCCTCTCATTCGTCTATGGTAATGATCGTCATATATTTTACCGTATATTTCGTTTAAAGACTATAATTCCAATCGATGGATTCAAAATAAATTCAATAAGGTGAATAGAACTGGAGTTATAGTTCACATTATCAAAGAAATTTGTCAATACACGCAATTCACTGTTCTGTACTTCCTCGAATAATCTCTCCTCTCATTCGTCTTTGGTAATGATTATCATATTTTTAACTGTTTATTTAGAAAATAAACTAAATTTTCAATGTATAGAGTTCAAAGTGAATGCTATAAGGTGAATAGTGCCAGAGTTATAGTCCACATTATCAAAGAAATTTGTGAATACACGCAATTCACTGACCTATACTTACTCGACTTATCTCTTCTCTCATTCGTCTTTGGTAATGATTATCATATTTTTAACTGTATATTTAGAAAAAAAAACTAAATTTTCAATTTATAGAATTTGAAATAAATGCTATAAGGTGAATAGTGCTGGAAAAATAGTCCACATTATCAAAGAAATTTGTCAATTCACGCAATTCACTGATGTATACTTACTCGAATTATCTCTTTTCTAAAATGTCTATGGTTATATTTATCATATGTTTCACCATATATGTGGAAAGACAACTATATTTTCAATCTATAGAGTTTGAAATAAATGCTATTAGATGAATAGTTCCAGAGAAATAGTCCACCGTATCAAACAAATTTAACAAAACACGCAATTCACTGTTCTGTACTTCCTCGAATAATCTCCCCACTAATTCGTCTATGGTAATGATTATCATATTATTTTTAACTGTTTATTTAGAAAAAAAACTATATTTTCAATTTATAGAGTTCTAAGTGAATGCTATAAGGTGAATAGTGCCAGAGAAATAGTCCACATTATCAAAGAAATTTGTCAATGCACGCAATTCACTAATCTATACTTACTCGAATTATCTCTTTTCTAAAATGTCTATGGTAATGATTATCATATTTTTAACTGTTAATTTAGAAAAAAAACTAAATTTTCAATTTATAGAATTTTAAATAAATGCTATAAGGTGAATAGTGCTGGAGAAATAGTCCACATTATCAAAGAAATTTGTCAATTCACGCAATTCACTGATGTATACTTACTCGAATTATCTCTTTTCTAATTGTCTATGGTAATGATTATCATATTTTTAACTGTTTATTTAGAAAAAAAACTATATTTTCAATGTATAGAGTTCAAAGTGAATGCTATAAGGTGAATAGTGCCAGAGTTATAGTCCACATTATCAAAGAAATTTGTCAATTCACGTAATTCACTGATCTATACTTACTCGAATTATCTCTTTTCTAAAATGTCTATGGTAATGATTATCATATTTTTAACTGTTTATTTAGAAAAAAAACTATATTTTCAATGTATAGAGTTCAAAGTGAATGCTATAAGGTGAATAGTGCTGGAGAAATAGTCCACCATATCAAAGAAATTTTGTCAAAACGTGCAATTCACTGTTCTTTACTTCCTCGAATAATCTCCCCACTAATTCGTCTATGGTAATGATTATCATATTTTTAACTCTTTATTTAGAAAATAAACTAAATTTTCAATTTATAGAGTTTGAAATAAATGCTATAACGTGAATAGTGCTGGAGATATAGTCCACCATATCAAAGAAATTTTGTCAAAACGTGCAATTCACTGTTCTGTACTTATTCGAATAATCTACCCACTAATTCGTCAATGGTAATGATTATCATATTTTTAACTGTGTATTTAGAAAAAAAACTAAATTTTCAATTTATAGAGTTTGAAATAAATGCTATAAGGTGAATAGTGCCAGAGTTATAGTCCACATTATCAAAGAAATTTGTCAATTCACGTAATTCACTGATCTATACTTACTCGAATTATCTCTTTTCTAAAATGTCTATGGTAATGATTATCATATTTTTAACTGTTTATTTAGAAAAAAAACTATATTTTCAATGTATAGAGTTCAAAGTGAATGCTATAAGGTGAATAGTGCTGGAGAAATAGTCCACCATATCAAAGAAATTTTGTCAAAACGTGCAATTCACTGTTCTTTACTTCCTCGAATAATCTCCCCACTTATTCGTCTATGGTAATGATTATCATATTTTTAACTGTTTATTTAGAAAATAAACTAAATTTTCAATTTATAGAGTTTGAAATAAATGCTATAACGTGAATAGTGCTGGAGAAATAGTCCACCATATCAAAGAAATTTTGTCAAAACGTGCAATTCACTGTTCTGTACTTATTCGAATAATCTACCCACTAATTCGTCAATGGTAATGATTATCATATTTTTAACTGTATATTTAGAAAAAAAACTAAATTTTCAATTTATAGAGTTTGAAATAAATGCTATAAGGTGAATAGTGCTGGAGAAATAGTCCACCATATCAAAGAAATTTTGTCAAAACGTGCAATTCACTGTTCTGTACTTACTCGACAAATCTCTCCTCTCATTCGTCTATGGTAATGATCATCATATATTTTACCGTATATTTCGTTTAAATGCTATATTTCCAATCTATGGATTCAAAATAAATTCTATAAGGTGAATAGAACTGGAGTTATAGTCCACAAAATCAAAGAAATTTGTCAATACACGCAATTCACTGACCTATACTTACTGGTGTAGTAAGCCCCAGCCAGTTCCTTGTACTTGAACTCGGCTGTGCCACAATATAGTAGCCAACTCGCGAGGTTACCAGATGAAATGGTCAAAGGCTTGACTCAATTGCAAAATAATCGTAGACAGGTTGTATTTCTACTGAATGTAATTTATTTATTCAAACACTGAACGTTTATTCGTAAAATATTAAATGTAACAAAAATATTCTAAGTACAATTTATGATTAATGGAAATATTTCTAAGTCCAGTTAATCATAGAGTAGAGTGACGAGAAGGTGCTCAGAGTAGCTTGGTCAGATCACGTCTAAAATACAGGCTGTTTCGGGGTCCCTTATATATCCCGTTGGTCTCCCCCCAGCCACTGATAGCGCGCATCCGGGTTCTCGCACGTGCCGGATGCTTGTCTATTCTCAGAATGCTTATGCCCACGCTTTCCTGTCAGTGTTGTCCTTGTAATCCGGTATTCGCAGATTAGATATTTGCGCATATATTCTTATACACATAATAATATATATATATATATATATTATTATATTTCGGCTGTCTAAATAAAATAATAGTTCTTGTTTTCTTGTTTTCTTGTTTTCTTGATATTTGCATATATCGTGTTTTACCGGTTGCCCTTTACTTCCCAGAATGGTTGTTTTGCATGCCTTGTCCTTCGGACGCACCCCCTATGTTAGTTATACATTAATACTGTTGTTTTGGGTCACTGGCTCCTATCAACTATTACTGTTCCGGGTCACTGGCTCCTAGCACCTTCCCCCTTAAAGATTTATTTATATCGCTTAAACGATAGAAATAAATCCAAAAATCTAATAGTTCACAATAGTTCAATTACAAGTTAAACTTAACTTGTTTACAATTGGTATACATGTTTACAGATATTTTTTTTTAAAAAAAATTTTTCAAAATACATATACATTTGTTTACAACATAGTTACAGTGTTCGATTTATAATATATAATATAATTTTTATGTATGCTTCGCATTTACATTAATACAGTGATATAACATAATATAATATAATATACTTATTTGGTGATTACAATATTCATACATTCATATTGGTTAATTTATTTGTGTTAGTATAATAATACAATATATTTGTTCCTTTAAATACAATAAAATATTACCTTAATATCTAAGTTAGTATATATATATTATTACGATTTCGATTACTCCCATGTTTAATAATTATGATATTACTTTAATATAATCATGAATAACAGATAAAAGAATAATTATATTAGTAAATATAAAAATACAATGATTATTAACTCCTTATTCTATTACAATATTTTATTATTATATATATTTTTATTATTTTTTTTCATATATATAATTACTAGTTACGTTATATATTTAGAATGATTTCCCAACACTAATTTAACTTTATCTTATTATTTACCTCTTTTTTATTATTTTTTTTTATCAGATGTTTGTTATCACACCAAACTTAGTCCCCAGATCTACTTCACTATTCACATCTCATGTAAAATATAATCTGCGACCAACTTTACTATGACCATCCTCTTACTATTTTGAGTCTCTATCTTACCCACTTTAACAGTTGGTTGGTCTCTTATAACTTTCAAATTCTCAAAGTATTTAAGCGAGTCACCAATTATTCAAATGTTATATTCCTCACTTCCTCGTATCCTTCTTAACTATTATCCTGTTTCACTTAACATTACTATATTAATTTTTATTTCCTTATATATATTTATTTATTTATTTATTTTATCTTACACCCATTTTCCCTAAAATCGTACGTATTACTGAAAATGACTCGTCAGCTCCACGTATCCCTGCTTCTTCAGAACATAGTCGAATATACACTTTGTAAGTCTTACATCCGTTTTAGGATCATGTGCATATGTTATCCTATGTTTTTTAGAACAGATCATACCGTGTGTTTCCTCTAAATTCAATAATCGTCCGTTTTTATTGAAGTTTCCTATTTCCCATTCAAAAATTATTTTCTTATTGTGTAGTTTTTCTAGTTGTATCGTAAATGTATTGTTATTTGTCTTATCGTAACAGGTTATGTTAAGGATGGGAAAATGATCTATTTCTAATCTTTTTAGAATGTTTTGATCGGAATGTCCATTCCACAGTACTATTATATTAATTTTATCCCCCTTACTAATGTAATTTTCTATGAACACCGGGTTCAAATTGTTTAACGTGGACCTCAAACTTTTGTCCATCTGTGCCAAACAGGCTTCTCTCAGCACCTCCTTGCACTTGAAGATCCTTTTTATTTCTTTCTTGGCCAACAGTAGTTCATGAACTTTCATTTCTCTTACTCGTTCATGAAGTGGCAAAAGTAAAGGTCGTCCCTCAAGCTTTCGGATTTTGCACTTGTCCAAACTATTTGACATTGCTCCCGAAATTACCACCATGCTTGTCCTGTTTATCATGGAAAACTCAAAATCCATGATAACGAACTTGTGGGTGACATTCCTTCTGTTATAATATTCGTCATTATTTACTTGTTTTAATTATCAATGTTAATTGCTATAATATAATCTTACATACTATTAATTGTTATACTTAACTAAAAACATTTATATATTATATTTTTTTTTTATTTTTAGTTATATTTAGTTATTTATTTTTTTTTACTTAATCATAGGTGGTATATTTTCCACCTTTGGATTTGCCTGTCTAACCTCGACAACTGGGATTTCCCGTATAGGTTCCGTTTTTTGTGTTTCCACGTAGAACTTACTTCTACTTAGTGGTACCATATCATACTTTGGTTGGTTCACGGGTGCCCATGAACTTAATTTACATTTATATGTTACATATATAAACAATAGTAACATAACTGAAATAATAAATAGTCCCAATGTCACATATAACAGATAACTATGAGTATTGTCCCTTGTTTCATTTCCCGATTGTCTCAATATTTCGTCGTTTATCATACCTTGCACCTCGTCTAAGGAATGTGCCATTTCATGTATATTACTCAATTTACTCGGATCGTAATTAATTTTCATTTTTGGTAATTTGATATCCTTTATTTTCTCAGGTACCGTAAATATTAATTTTCCCGCACCTACCTGTGGTATGAAATTAACATAATATTTTGATTTTATATCCCTCGTTGGGTTAAGTATTATATCCTCCCCGTAAGCTCTACATTCTTGGTTTAATGTTATTAATCCTTGATTTTTAATTTTCAATATAAATGGTTCCCGATTGCCCTGACATGTTACTGTCAGTGTTTCCCCCTTTGTGGTGTAAATCCACGCATTCATATATTTTAATTTGTGAAACATATTTTTCGATAAAATCATTATACCTGTTTCACAAGTTTTTGGTAATACATCCGGATTTTTAAATAATGATATCTCACATGGTTGCCTATTCGATTCGTGCTGTATTGGTTGGAATTCCGGACAAATAGTGAATATTTCTGTTTCAGTACAATGTAATAATTGCGTTTCTGTGAACGTTGTGTACTGTTTACGATTCTTAGTTATTCCCACGAATTGAAACTCAGGTTTCAAAATCACACTGTGCTTTGTATCAATTTCACCGTTTATGACTGTCTCTATTGGTTGGGGAATCGGCAAAATTCTATAAATTGTCAATTCCAATTCCGTAATTAATGGTATTTTAATATTAAAAACAATTTGACTTCCACTGTAAAAAACTGCCATCTTAGTGATTTTACTTAATTCATATATCTCATTTGGATTCGTACCCATGGGTAAATTTAAATTAATTGGTAAATTTAGTTTTACTTGTATCAAATTATTCGATAATTCGCGTGGTGTCATTAAACTCGGGTGTATTACGCCTGACCTTGCTGCCGTGATTATCGCGCTGATAGTCGACGTTTCGTACGCATACTGTGTCAATAGTGCCGTAAATATACTATGTATCCTGTTTGATAACTCGAGTGTTTCTAACGTTTGTGTATTATTTATTAATTCACTAATTTTTTCACTTATTACATTTTGTTTTTTTTCCAATTCCAAGTATAGTTTATTTATTTCAACCGACGCGGCACTTATACTAGTTATTGCTGTTTTTACGACGGTTGTTTGATTTCTCAACACATGAATCATTCGTTCATTAGTATTTTCTATTTTACCTATTTGTTCGACTGTCTCCCTAGCACAATCGTCATCACATACCCCGAATAGTGTTTTCATCGCGGATCCCATGAAATTCATTAGTCCCCGTTTTTTCCTAATTGGACCTGTAGTGGTCTGTCCCGTAGTTTCCGTTTCATATCTACCTATTGATTCGTACATTTTTTCTCTATGAATTGAAATTTCTTTAAACATAGTTTTTAGAATATTATCGAATCTCGAACAAATTTCATACGCTGACAATTTGTCTTTACATCGGTTAGTCATTACACCTATCTCATTGTATAACTTATCGTGTCTATCATCATAGTTTTTTAACGGTAAATACGTAATCAGCTGCCAATTCGCACCTGTTAACCTGACTATTCCGTTGTTTTCATAATACATCATTGTTTGATTTTTAAATTCTTCCACCGTATATGGAAGTTGTCCTTGAACGATTGTTATTAAAATAAACCTAAAATATATATATACATATTAATATTGGTTTCCAATAATTTTTCTCTATGACACGTAACCCAGGTATTCTCCTCTTGGTTCCGGTCCTTTCAAATACGCTATTCGACTGTTACAGTCCATTAAAAACCTCATCCATTTGTCTTCCTTGGCCATGTCCAGGCTCTATCCCTAGTTTCCCTGAAACTTTTTATCGCAGAGCCCGCCATACGCTCGAATAATTCTAATTGTTCTACAGTTTCGCTGCCAGTGAGATTCGGAGGTTGCTCGTTCCAATAGAATATAGTCGCAACACCCACCGGTCTCCTCCTGGTTGCTCTACAGCACACAATAGAATTTTACACGTTGTTATTTTCATAGCATAAGCTTGTTTTGTTGTTTTTTTTTTTCTACATTCAACCCTTTATTAATTTTAACCTATAAACTTTTTTTTATATATATTTTTCTCTTTTTGCTTAATATAACCTAATTTTAAATTACCCAATTCCTTTAGTTAACTTAGTCTAAAAAGTTTAATTTACTTATTTAATAATAAAATTTTTCCCTTTTTATTCTACTTCCTGTAATGCCACATTTTCGTGATCATCTTCTTCTGGATTTATATTTCTATGACTAGTTCTATCTCCGCACTTGTATTGGTATATTATATATATTAGTACGATAATTATTACTAATATTGCTATACCCGTTGCTATTATTATCTCATAATGTAATATGGTTACGTTATTTTCCTCAACTTTTATTATGGTGTGGTTTGCTACTGTACTAAACCTTTGTCCGTAGTTTTCTGGTGAATGTAATTTTGGCTTCTTCCGAAGAATTTCTAATCGTTTTTTCCAACGAACATTTTCTCTTGCTTTTCTTTCCTCATCGGTTTCGGGTTCCGGTAAACTTGTGTTACCTCGGGACTTAACCATTTTAACTAAAATGTCATACGGATTTATTGTTGGTACGACTTCTTCCAACGTCGTGTTTGTTGTTATAATAAGTTTTATTCCGTCCCTTGGCCTAAATTCCTGCCTTGTTTCGCTACTCTTTTTGTCTATTTGTTTTGATTTTTCAATAATTATCGGTCCAGTACTTCCTCCACTATTATTACTTTTTATGTTAATTGTACAGAATTTTTGTAAATAGAATGTCCTTGGTGCGTTAAGTACACCCTCCAAGTTTATTATCGGACTCATTGATAATTCACATTTTATTTGTATCGCACTCACATTATTCTTTTTATAATCAAAATCTGGTACGTAGAACTCGTCGTCAATTTCACCTGTGACATTAGCGAGTTCCCTAATTCCGTTGCACTTACATTCCAATATTTTTTCTGAAGCACTGTCGTCACATTTTCCAAGTCCTTGTATTAGCATTATAACCAAACACCTATAATTTTTTATTTATATTCTTTTTTTTTTATTGTTTCCATATTCCGTTTATAGCGTTAAGCGAACCTCAACCACTATATCTATTAGGAACCGTGTTATCCTCTATACCATCTATATCTATATATACACTTATAATTATATTTTTCTTTTTTTTTTTTTATTTTACTATAAATTGTTTTTCTCATTTTTATAATTCCGTGTCATTTTCCCTATCATAGTGTTCAAATTCACAGGACACTACTGTTACTAAATATCTATATCTATTCCTTTCTATTAATTTATAATAATGCGCTACACTAATTATTACTGTTATCATTATAAATATTATGATTCCTAGTACCACACTCAAGACATATATATAGGTTTTCTCAGTCACACACGACATTTTTCTGCTCGAGCCTCTTGTATCATTCAATATATTGACATACCTGGTTAAATTATTTTTACTTGGTGTATTCTCTTTATAATTTCCTTCCGTTGTATATTCATTCAAAAGTTCGGTGTTACGGGTGTTGGTAGTTTCAACTTTAACGTTTACTTTTATCTCCTCTGTTGTCATTTGTTCAGATATTATAGTTGTATTAAAATGCTCCTGCTCGCTATTTACTATAGTAACTAATGTTTCATTATGCATATCTGTTGTCACTATCTCAGTTTTGTCTGTATGATTTGCTAATTCAATCAAGTTGTATGCTCTCATTTTTTCTGTCGAGCTTTCATAGGTTATATTTAGTTCGGTTTTATTCTTGTTAGCTATTATTTCGCTGCCTTTATCCGTTATTAATTGTATTTTTGTTTCGCCCTTAATGTTAACTGTGGTTAATTTTTCATCGATAGATTTATTACTATGTTCAGTTATTTCTTCACACTTCCTACTCTCGTTTTTCTCTATAGGACTCCTATTCAGCGTCCTAATCATGGGTTCAAATGTTAAAAAATATGTTTTCAGTTTAAGTTTTATAGTTTCGAACATTTCTCTATTATTTGAATCATATATTTTTACCGTACAGATTTCATCTACTAAATACACTATCTCCTTATTAAGTACCCGTTGGCTTCCACCCTCCAGTTCTACGTTCTTACATACCAGTCGCAACGAACTCACATTACAGTATTTGTTATTAGAATACGGTAAGTTAATCTCGTCGTTACGATAACTCCATACATCCTCTACCGATACACTTCCTGTGTGTTCATCTCCCGTATATTTAAACATAATTTTGGTTTCCGAAATTCGATCATCTGAAATTTCCTCTTGTCCGTGTGCTGCCATCAACCATATTAATCTACAATATTATTTTTATTACTCCATATTACTTTTAACAGTACCCCCTAATTATTCACTTATTCTAGTATATTCTGTTTTCTTATTATTTATATATTTTAATTTATATATAATTTATTTTTCGTTTTATTACTATACATTTTCTCACATTTCACTTTTTCACCAATAATATAATACTCCCTCTGGCGCTGGTATATACTCCATGTACTCAATTAGATCTCTGCAACATGATCTACTAAAGTTGGTATCGTCGTCCAACATGTCAATCAACAATTTTTCTATACTTCGTGTAATAACCTGTATCTCCGGTTCTGGAAATGGTACACTCATCACTCTATTCGCTACCTGTATGTGCTCATATAGACATTTCGGAAAATTAACTTTATCGAAAGTTATTTCATCGTGATCCCCCGCGTTGATTGCTTTTTCCAATTCCAAAGCAAAATTGAGTTCCCTAGCCCTAAAATTAAATTAAAATATGTCAACCTTTAATTACTAAAAAAAAATCATTCCTTATGTTTTCCTTCCCCCTTGGAAAGTATTTAAATTTTATATTATAGAAAACAAAATATTTTATTTCTTATTTTTAGTTTTCAATATCATTATCCTTATCATCATCAATATCGTCACTATTTTCAACAATGTTAACGTCTTCATTATTGTCATTTTTATCATAATATTTCTTTACATCGTTCCTATGAACCGTCACATGCTTACGATTCCGTAATATAATTATATTTTCTGAATCTAAAATATCCAAAATCTCGTATGGTCCCCTCCAAAGTGGACTCAACTTATTCCTTTGTGTGTGGTCTTTAAGTAATATTAAATCTTTAATTTTTAATTCCTCAGTATGCTCTTTTTTATCATAATAATTCTTTGATTTTACTTTTCTTTTAACAAGTCTTTCCCTAGCGATCTTATGTGCCTCCTGGAGTTTTTGTTTTAAATCATAGAGGTAATCATCATAATTATACCTAGGTTCTGGATTAGCCTTCAATTTAACCGGAATATCTAATTCTTTTCCGTACAATAACGCATATGGTTGATAACCCGTAGCCGTGTGCTCCGTAGAATTATATACGAAAAACGCGTAAGGTAGTAACTGATCCCAATTATTTAATCCCTTATCTACGTAATGTCTTAGATATTCGGCCAAAGTTCGGTGACTTCTCTCAAGACTTCCATTACTTTGTGGATGGTATCCTGAAGTTTTAATTTTATTAATTTTCAACAATTTACATACTTCCGTAAAAGTTTTATTAAGGAAATCCGTACCCTGATCCGTTAAAATCGTATCAGGTATACCATGAATACACACGAAACTCGTAACAAATGCCTCTGCAACTGTATTAGCAGTATGGTTAGGCAATGCTTTACCCAAGCTAAACTTTGTTAGATCACATTGAATGGTAAGAATATAAGTATTCCCCATGTCAGTAGTAATTAATGGACCT
>JANEHU010000975.1:0-30093 GCA_027563435.1 Nasonovia ribisnigri | reverse complement strand
TTTTACAGAGAATGTAGTCTATTGCAATCTAATGTAATGATACTGTTATAGTGAAATAAAATCCGTTATTGTTATTATTATTATCATCATTATTATTGTTGTTGTATTATGAATCATTGTTTTACTTTGGGCATGTTTAAATTATTTTAAAATATTATCTAACGATATTCTACAATAGTACTGTCGGTACCTACTATGCAACTTCATAAATAAAAAATAAGAATAATTATAGAAAATATTTCAGTTGTTGGAGCAATTTTGACTAGTGTGTTCATTAATGTACAATTTTACAGTTTTTGCCACTTTTCGGTTACGTACCTGTTACTTTTTTGTATCGTAGAAAACATTGTTTCATGTAGTTTTTATTACAAAAATACAAATGACTGCTGTGTCATTGCTTAATTCATATTAGCTATGGAGAATTCAAAATCCTTTATAGTCAATACAGAAATAATGATACATTTTTTTTTCGTTTCTTGAAAAGTAGTGTTATTTTACGATATTGACTTATTCCCTTTTACTCGCGCACCGATCATAAGTATATTAACGTATACAGATTATTAATTCAGTATCATAAAATAAATTGAATCCATATACGTACCTATTGATATTATACAAGGTGTTCAAAATATTTGGAAACACCTTAATTCTTGTTTGCATATTTGCATACCTACATATAGCAATAACACTGCTCATTTGTTAAAATATTTAATCACCTCATTAATTATAGCATTCTATCGTTTATCATTCGCAATTAGTTCTTTCCAAACCTTTTGAACACCCTGAATATTAAATGTATGTGTGGGCTTGTATTAGTACCATATATTAAACAGTTATGAATTTGTGATCAAGGTGGGAAAGTAAATGAAAGAAAAGAGTAAATTATTGAAAACTAATTTAAATATCTTGAAAATTTCAGTGTTTTGAATATTTAGATAGTAATAATATTATCATAGTATAAGGAGTATAAGGTCTTATGAATATTATGCAAAACAAAATGTTTCCAATTCCCACGAATAATGTTTTTTTCAATTATAACAAAATAACTGACATCGTTCCTTTTTTTAAATATCTAATTTCGTTAAAATTTGAACTTGAAGAATATAAAAAGAAATCGTACATATGTATCTACAATGTATCTATTTTTAGAGTTCTGGAGTGCTACTATTAAAAAAAACTTGTGAGAAACCTTGTATTACATTTCCAAGCCTTAAGTGTTAAAATTAAAAATCGTATACATTTATAACTACAAAATAATTTCAAGCTTTTTTTGTTCAATAAGTGAATATGAAGAAAAATGCTATCTGAACTTAGTTAAAAAGAAGTTAGTTAATTTTTTTTTAATTACCACCTATTTCACAGTTCACGCATATAGTAAATAGTAATCATGCAACTTTTATTTTTTTTAAATATTTAAATATTTTGTTAAAAATATATTGTATAGTTTTCCTTCTTATCTCACAAAAGCTTATAGTTTAGACATGTTTGTATCAACTAAATGATTAAACTAAGAACTAAAATCATCACATAATTCTACTCGAATTAACTGCAAAAAGCTTAGCTATTATAACGGACATTGGATTCTCTACTACCTAGTATTTAGTCAAATTAAGTTAGTTAGAAAACTAACCGACTATATTGTCAGGTTGAAAAGTTAAAATGTTAAGATTTTAACTTAGAATTTACTTTTTCCCTAGTCAATGTCTGCTTTTGGTTGTGAGTATTACTGCACCATAGCTTTAATGACGACGGGGTGACAAAGTATAAATCCCTTTAGTTTTTATTATGTGCTTTTGCAATAATAAATACGGTCTATATAGTAGCTGGTAGGTACCTTTGTACATCATTTATATATTATACATGATAAAGGTAGGAAAATCGTATTAGGCTACGTAGCATGCAGCGATATGACATTGAAAACGATAATACACGATTATACGAGAGAACTAAAATCTGTATGTCTTCAGCTATAGTCGCTACTGCCTATACGAGATCTAAAAGACGACGCTTTATTAAGGCCGGAGCAACTATATTACTGTCACCCCGCATCATATTATGCTCGTCTTCGCCACCGACTCTTGTCATTACTGTCATACAATAATAATATAATATTGTTTTATATCGTACTTATTTCGCACAGGACATGATATTTTTTCGTTTATTAACGACAACATAAAAAAAAAAAATAAATAACTAGCGCGACATTCTCAGTCGCGAAGATGTAACACGCACGCCGCGCATAACGCGTTTATATTATTATAATAGTAATAAAATAGTGTATATATCATATACATATATACATATATATACATGCTTTATGCAGTAAATTGTATTATATAAATATTATTTATATATATTATGTACTATATCTAGGTGAAGGTCCGGGAACGTTTTGTAATGTGATTATTATTATATTAAATATTTTATATCTATGATATATGCGCGTCTGTGTGGTTCATCACTTGCGTCCATACCTAAACCTACCTAAATAGTATAATATATTATTATGTACAGGGCGATTCACCAAGTATGATCGTCCATATTTTTCCCTTTAATAATAAATGAATACAAATCCTGATTCTTGAAATTTATAAATAAATCTACTTACAAGCATCATATTTTCAAGTACTTATACTTATACTCATTACTTATATGCAGGAGTGCCCTCGCTCTGACGGTACAATTTCTTTTTTTTTTTGCTTTGTATATTATTATTTAGCCTCCTCAGATTTTGATGTCATCGGTATAGTGCTGTACGCATAGCTATTATAATAATATACGGGCGTACAATCTATAAGTATATACATATATAGTTATAGGGTGATTCACCGAGTATAATATTCTCACCTCGTTTTGTCATTCAGCCATAAAATGTGCATTCATTCATTGAGATATTTGGAATTTTTAAGTTAACTTCAAGACTATGATATATATATATATTCAAATAGGACGTTATGTTATTCTTAGATTTATCATGCCATTTAATAAGGACAGTGCAGGCGTTACAAACTTTTGTATTTCATAGGTCGGGCGAGTAACGAGCGTGCTTATACTAGTGAATCGCTCTGTATAATGTACAAGTACTCTGTACACATGCATGCCACATTACGATGGGCCAAAAAAACAGCTTTAAGAGAATTTTTGGGAACTTCACACGATTGTGCATTGCCATGCGTGTATGATGTATACATGGGCTGTCGCAACACGACGTCTCCTATGCAATATGCCAATATGTATATAATACATATATAATATACTTGCCTGCGATTTGCTCTTGATCGGCCACGCGCACTTATCGGCCGATCGTCACAAGTGTACCTATATCATTATATTTGAATAATGTATAAAATATACAATATATTATTATAATTCACCCAACGACCATTATTATTATTATTATACATCATGTCTGTCTCACACTTGGATTTCCCTGTGACGTATTTATAATATATATTACGCCTCAATGCCAGAGTTTGACGTGTACACGAGTATATACGTCTTTTATGCACAATTTGTAATATTGCAGTAATATATTATGCACAATGCACTCACGCATATGTATTATTTATTTATTTATTTAATTTATTATATAGGATAGAACTGCGTAGATTATTCCTCCATATTTTTGGGCTTCTGTGAAATATTTTTTTGTACCTATATATTCGTATACATTTTAAGCAAAATATTAAGTTTGGTATACACTTTTTTTTTAAGTAGATGAATTTTGCAATATAATGGATATGTTTTAAAAGTATATGATAAGTATTTAAAAGGAATTGTTACTTTAGGTATATATTAATAATTAGCTACTGTTTCAATAGTCAACTCAATAATTGTATTATACATATATCGACATTTTTATAAAAATATTCTCCTTCGAGATTTAAATTTAAAAAACTAAACACGGGGAAACTCACTTCCACTGAATAATTCTAGGTTACGAGGTCGCTAATAGATATGCTAAATTTCAATTTAAAATAAATTATATTGGATACAAAAAAACGATTCGGAGCAAAAGAGACGCAAGAATCTGTATTCTGCAATTCAGGTTAGGTATAATATTATACATTGTATAAGATATATCTAATGATAGCTTAAATTATATTATTTTTATATATTATTATTAATATGAGATTTTAAAGTTCCGACTACGTCAGATAGCGGACAATGTGCGACAGCATATCGAGTATCTAGCCAATGTGTGAAAATTTGATTTGAGGCATGCTTGCACCTGATCCACCTGATTAAACTATAGCAACCAATAAAATAATAAATACTAATTTCTACTAATTATTCCTCCTATAACCAATAGCAACCATTTATAAACAAAAATGTCAACCGTAAATCTCATAAATCCCTGTTTGAGCACCTCCCCGGGTTGGACCTACCGGGTCCAATTGTGAATCTAAATCATCCAGGGAACCACTCAAACATCAGAACAAACAAACCGTTAGAATCGTTTTTCATATACAATGATATTTTATCATTGAATTCAAATTATTATTAATACCATCCATTACCCACTTTTAACCTATTGTACAGTAGGATGACATACATTAATTTTTTTATTGCTTAAATTGTGTTTTCTAAATTTTAATCACACAATTTTAAATTGAATAATCAAACTATTATGCATGTGCAATTTGAGATTTGAAGTTGATTGTTTAATGTTTTACCTTATCTTGAAATGTATTTTTGTCATAAACCGTCGATAGTATGGCCCATATAATTGTGTAGTTACTAGTTACCATATAGATAAAATATACATAACAAGCAATAAAAATAAGCGTAGGAGTTTTGCCAGGACCTTAAGTTTTAGGTAATGAAATCAGTCAGTACTTACATCACTACTCACTACAACCGGTGTCATTATAAATGATTTCTACTGTACTTTAAATACATTGTATACAATTATTTTTATTTTCAAAATCAGAATTTGATCGGAATAACGATACGTTCTGTCAACATATTGTAGGTACCTACCTACTATAGCTATCTTTATAGCTATTATTATTCCTTATCGACTTTATCCTTTGGCCATATAGTTACACAGAACTATAGTGACGAACTGACGACTGTGACTGCATAGTAGTACATTATAATATGGTAAAATATAATATTATAATGCATTAATACTGACATACCAATATACCAAATTACCATGATACTGCTTCAGTCAGCTAATATTATGATATATACTTAATACTTATATTATACTACAATTTTGTGAATATAGACTTATTGTATACCTACATTATGTAGTGGAGACTTGAGTGGTGCAGTGTTGTATATTGTATGGGTGTTGACCATTGCATGATTTTTAGTAGGTACCTACTGTAATGATATGATAATATACTTAATAAAATATCGCAATCATGCAAGTGCAATGTACATAGGTACTAGATAATAAATAATAATTGAAATAGGTTTTGTATCTACTTAAAACAAACAATGACCTGATATGATTGTAATTCCCAATACCAATTAATTTTTAATTCGGTTAATTTTTTGATTTTGTGTATTGAAATTAATTTAAAAAAAAGCATTGTTAAAATATAAAAGTAATTGCATTTAGAGTACAGACTAGGATTGTTATCACCAGATACAAAATGCCTGAGTAAAGGGATATCACAAATATACATTTTTACTATCATGAAAAATACACTGACAAAAACTTAGAAATTCAAAATTCCTGAGCATTTAGGTGTACTTGATTATATTATAATATTAGTTAATATAATATAATTATTATATTATAATTATTATAATAATTATAATTATTTAGTCAATATTGACTCCCCTTACGCTGACATTTTTGTTTTTATCATCAAATATTTGATTGAGAAGGGGTATATATATTATGCAATGACCTTGTCTATTTCAACCATGGGTTAAACTAAATATAAGCAAGTATCCTATATCCTTTGTTTCACTCAGTTGCCAGACAGTAATTATCTTAATAATTTTTTTTAAATCCACACTTTTTTAATTATCATCATCCACCTATACCTATATGTATGTATGTACATAAATACACATACCTATATTATTGAGTATAAAATATTATAAAATATAAATTATAATGGTAAAATTACGAAAGTGTAATTATATGAACAGGGAGCATCCTCAAGTACCTAATGGAGTTGAACACTTGTATCTTTATAATACACTAATAAGAATTGATAAATAACAAAATATGTAGGTATGTGAATTTTTCAATGTTGGATTTTATTTTACTTTGAAATTGTGAATAGAATGAATATTTTATATTGAATGATAATTTTGTAAAACTAATGTAGCCTGTAGTTAGGTACATAATATTATTGTAAAATTATCATATTACGATGATCACTATATGTATAATATATAATCATGCCATATTGTCATAAGGTTATTCTGATTTTTTGTACTTAAAATGTAGATGCCTATATTTAGTTTCATCTTATGAGAGATGAAGGTATAAAAATAAAACTGTGACTCTTAGATACTTGATGAATGTATAACAATTTTTTTAGATTTGATCTATAAAAGGTTACCGTACTTTGATCGTGAGAACATCCACGTGATCATATAACCTTGTATTTTAGTTTATCGTAAATTATTCTTTATTTAAAAAATGAAGATATTTCATTTTAGATTGTCCTTAAGGATGAATCTATATAATTAAATATTAATACTCAAGGAGTTTCCATCACGTTTGTTACTCGAACCATGGTTCCAAAATAGTATAATAATAACTAATAAGTCAACGTAAAGGGCAAAATAAATTAATTTTGCGGTTAAAGCTATTATAATTGGTATCTTTTCAAAGGAAATAGTGGATGAAAAATAATACTTATTGCTGTTTTAATATAGTACCAAGCAATTTAAGAAACGTAATATTATGTAAACTATAGAAATGTTGAGTATCATCAATACGATTTGACATTTGTTATATTTGTTGAAAAATTAAAAATATATGATACAACTTTAAATGTAAGTATTAAGCAATATATTATCAATAATTTATTAAAAACAATAATGCGTGTAACTATATATAGGTACGTGGTCAATATCAATAAAATAAACTTTTAAATAGGTATATATTATGATATTTATACATATTTTTTCGTTCTCATAAAATGTTGTCTTCTACGTAACCTGTGACACTTCACTTAGGTAAAGCCTGCAAATGGACGCTCGAAACGGACTCAGTAGTCATCACTATAGCTATGTAGTGTATTGTTATATTATGACATTGCATAATAACGAGATTAACACGCAACATACAAAACTTAAATCTGTTCAATTATTTCATTACGTAAATACTATCAGTAGCCACAATATTACCTCCTCCCCAGAGACACAATGGTACACTAATGCTCTTCAATATTTAGGACAGCGAAGAATGGCAGTTGCGATTCTCATTTGAAATAATGAAATACATGTATTAGAGTAAACATTTTGCGTGGGTCAAGTTCTACGAGTAACTAGGTTAAATACGTTATAAAAAAGGTAAAATGTACAAGTGTATGTAGGTACAACATTTTTTTGTTCAGAAACATAGATTTTAATCAAAAATGTATTTTTTTACGCAATTTATATTTAAAAAATATTCGTTTGTTTAAGATGTTTTTAAATTAATAGGTCGTATTTTAGAGATGAGTATTTGTAGAATGAGTTACTGATTTTAATATAGATACTTGCGTGCGTAGTAAAAATAAAAACCACGCTGGCCTTGTCAATATTATTGACTATTTAATTCATTAAAATTTATGGAAGAAGGCGAAGATATATTATTGATTTTATAATCTTATTTGTTTTATATATTTTGATAAATGTACCTATGTCATAATATTTCACCACGAGTTTTAAAGTTAAAATTAAGACTACGCTCTTATATATATTATATTATGTGTCTATTCTATATTCTTTATTAATAATATATTATTATATTTTGTATTTTTCACTGTCTTATATTATTTCATCGATTGCATAACGATATAATATAGCCACAAATATACTATAAAATCGAATAAATACGTTATAATAGAGATTTTTTCTTATTTATAACTGATGAGTTAACATCATAAGACGAACTAATATGTTGTAAACATGAAGGATGAATTCCACAGGATTCTGGAATAGTATTCACGGGAGTTGGATATTATTTTTCACGCACAAAATATTCATGTAGACAAACTGTAGAGTATAGAGTTGTAACCGACAAGAACAGGAACTTTTCGATTGTTGAGTAACCAAATCATGTATACTGTTATTTAGAATCGGAAACGATATTTTGAATCTCATAATATTATGACTAAATTACAGACATATGCATTTTAATCTTACAATCGAACTAAATATACCTACGTAGGTATATTATGTGTATATAAATTTTAAGTTTTGATCTGGGAAAAGGACAAATTATATCCTTCTTCTCTGAAGATAGTATTTAAATTAAAAATTAAATATTCATCTAATTTGCATTCCTTAGCTTTAGATCTTGAGATAATCAGATTGGAAATATAGGTTGGTATAGTTTGACTAATATTAATAAGTGAATAAATGTATACATGTTGTTGTAGATTCTGAACGGAGCGATGAATGTATTGATTTTACAATGTTGTGTCTTTTTAATTATTTTTTTTATGTCTGTCATCACCGTTTGGGGCTGTCCAAATGCTTCGATTTTCTTCAACTGTATCATGATCGATGGGAAAGTGAATCTAGTTGGTACATTCTGGAGGTAAAAGTTTAAAATTTCAAATATTTTTTAAAAGTGCCGAAAAAAACAAAACTAAAATTAAAGAAAAACTGAAATTTTTCCGCAAAATCGGTTTTCGTCAAAATTGATTTCGATTTTTTATGTAACTATAAAAAAAATAACCGTAGATACATGCAATGTTGACTGAATGTTTATATTAACATTTTCTATACACGATCAATTTTGAATTGTTTTGAACTGTTTACGGACATATTCAGTTTCCAATATTTTTAGTTTTTTTTTTCTATGAATGTCAATAAAATTTTATTTATTGGATAAAAAAGCTTGAAAATTGAATAAAAGATTCCGGATGTATTGATAAAATAGGTGGCAGTTGAAAAATATTAAAATAAAAAAAGCACACATTTTTTTTATAAGCATTTAAAGTTCAAATTTTGACATAATTTATCAAACTTAAAATTTAAAAATTTATAAAATGTTCAACTTTTATAGCTAAGGATTAAAAATTTAAAACAAGGTTCTATGTAAATAGATAAATAAATTACTTTATTCATCATCAAATATACATAATAATACTTCATACGCTGACTGACCATCTTATTCGGTCAGAATCGTTTTTCGTATACAATGATATTATATAATTGAATTCAAATTTGACACCATGCTTTGCAGTGACCCGTTTGTAATTTACTGTACGGCAGAGCGACATCCGCCTGCCCAACTTTTTTAAATTTATATATTAAGTGTTGTTCAATATTTGCAATAAATGTTTGCTTGTTTGAAACACGATCGTCGTGTTTGTAAAGTGTCTTCAGGGTTTTCCTCCCTTTTCAGTAGCGAAATATCGTTCACGAAAGAGACCCCCCAAGACGAGCCATCCAGCGACCCGATTGCCCTGCAATTGTAATTTGATGTGAATTATATACCATGGTTATTGAAATTATTATAGGTGGGTCGACCCAAAACCCCCACCTTCTTCACCCAAACACCTCCTTTTCGTTTGCATTCCTAGAAGATCGTGAGCTTTGCATAGGCACTGAAAAAAATTGGTAGGTATACCTACTTTGGTACGAAAATAAATTTGTCATATTAAAATACATCTATACCAACTATGTGTACCTATCTATACTACTAGGGTACTTAACCGTTCGAAGGTTAGCCATTAGTTATTATTTCCGTTTGCAATATTAAAAATAAGTAGAAGAAGAGAAAAAGGACAAGAAAATAAGAACGCTTAAATGGTTTAATGTCATGAGTAGGTACCTATGGAGCGTACGGAGTGAAATTGACGACATGACAGACCATAATATATTTTTTTCTTCGCGTTCATCCGTCCGCATCATGATGTCATAGTTGGTGGTTGGCACGATTCAGTATCACAAAGGTCAATTTTTTCCCCACTATAACAGTATCGTCGATCGACTTGTAAGTTGTAGGTACCTTACGCTGATCTGTATTCTGTATTATTATTTTAATGTATACGGTAGAAATATAACCACCGATTTAATGTCGGTAATGGCACGACATAATATTATACTTGAATATATATATTCTCTGATTGCAAAATATCTTATTGTTTGGAATGTTATAATATAATGCTCACACAATAGAATATTTTAAGTCAAAAATAAGAAAATGGCTCTTCTCACAATTTATTCGCTCAGATTATTATATTTTCCTACGGATTAATATCCACGGCAGTGTTATAAAATGGGTTATTTATTGATTCATATAAATACTATTAAATAGTAGGTATCTATAGGTACCTAATAAATTATTACTAATAATACAATGTTGATAATAAGTGTAGACGTTCGTGGATTTATTACGGGTATTTACATTTAATTTCATGGTGGTAGTATATAAGTAGGTAGTATAAAAGGCTTGAACCAACCAAAAATATCCAATCTTTTTGCATTAATCATAGACTTCAAACTATTATCTAATTTTTGAAAAAACAGATATAATTTATATATATACATGTATATTATATTATTATGTAGGTATTATAAAAAAATTAGAATTATTAGGTAGGTATAAGAACTTTAAATCTCCTAAATGTATAATTGTATATAATCATTCTGCAGATATATATTAGGTATGTACACTTGATTTTCTTAAATCTTTGATAATGAATATTATATTTGTGGAAAAAAATGTATTATTTATCTATACTTATCCATACTTATGTTTTTGAAATATCTCATACGTACAATATTTGTAAGTCATAAGTCCATCATTGATACTATTGTACTAGTTAAGCTTGCTATACATTATATTACTCAACATTAAAATCGATTACGGAAATTGAATTTACATAAGAATATACCACCAATCCTAAATAGAAGTATTAAACAAGCAAATTATGTCGTGGTCTTGGCTCAAGTCAAATCAGTATACAGGGATCTCAAACTACCTGTCTAACTATTTTTATATTATTTTTACGCTGTATTCATAACGCAGGGAAATTACTATACTATCATATCCTTTTTTTTTATAAAATATTATGTCTAATGATCCAGAGACACGTATAGCCTTGGAAATCGTATTGAGCCAAACGGTCAGCTGAAGACATCGTAGCATAGAATTCGTGGTACGCATATAAAAAATATCAATCACGAAAATGATAGATAACACGTACAGTGTGTTTACGCCTAAAACAAATATGCCTCGGAGTCGAAAAGAATATTATTTGTAAGTAATTAACTCTGATTGAGTAATTAGACCACTGGTTGTACCTATACAATACGTGTGTTGTACCCAAGTTGCCACCGATCACTGCTGTAGCCGACCTTCAAGACCACGCGATTGATACCTACAAGTCCTATAAACAAATTTTTGCTCTCGTACGCGGTGCAATCCTGTGGTTTTATCTGTATATACGCTTTACGCACTACTATATTATGATGCGTACACGTCGCAGCCGGGCCCAAACGTCTGGCAAACCATATTATAACAATATTGTAACGCACGTAATATACGATATTATACAGTATAGGTATAGGTACAACAGGTAGGTACACAGTGCTACACACGCTGCAGAGACGCGCGCATAATCGTATTCTGACTTCCTCACGAGTTACCTTTCACCGATGACACTGACACATTTAGAGGAAGATCAATTCATACATAGCAGTAAGGCACCACGCACGCACGTGGCTTTTGTGCGTGTCAATTGTTCCACATATTATATTATACCTACCATTTGATTTAAATAATGGAATTTCGCGCCGCTTTAAATCGCCCGAAAACACATTATCATATATACGATCACGAAACACACATATCGCGCTGCAGACCTCGAGACGAGTATTCTTTACAGCACCGGCATTTGCACGACCGGACGGTTTGTTTTTCGATACAAATTGGTGTACGACCCAGAACGGGAATAGTGTTCTGCCGGAGCAGTCGCAGCGCGTGGTGGTCGCTCGTCTACGGGCGTCTCGAATTCTCGACAGCCCGGCCACTGCTTTTATAAATGCATATTATGAAAAGTATATTATTATATTCCAAACCAAACTCGATCACTCATCGAAAAACAATTTTAAAAATACAAACCGAAACACTTGTCTCGTATATGTATTTCAGCTGTACTTAAATAACCTATTTCATAATTTTACAAAATATTTCAAAAGTTCAAATACTTGTGAGTTAAAAAATCAAATGTATAAAGAATGGCTGTTCGACAATTATATTATTTTACTAATCCCCCTTTTAAGCTATCTATTGTTATAAAATAATATGATGCACCACGATTGTGAGAATTATATTAGCTTGAGTATAGGCACAACAAATAGAGTAATTATTTACGTGTTTCATAGTATTATATAAATACATTTTGAATGTAAAATATAATGTTTTAATTTTGAGCGATCGTTATCATATCAATATATTATTATAGAAATGTATACCAATTTATAATACAATAGCTCTGTATAATTAAGTCAAACGTAGTATGTCATATTGTGATAAACACATTTTCGTTGCATTTTATGAGATTTTAAAATGTTCGACATAGTTTTACGACTATGACCATTTGACAACGATGTTTTTTTTATCAATAGTAGTTTTAAAGAAAGTGGTAGGTAGGCAATTGTGTATATACGTATTAACACAAACTGTACTCACAGGATAAAGAAAAATAAGAATAAAATGTTTAATCAATAGTTGCACCTATTCAATAGGTACCTACCAATAAATTATACTTAAAATATTTCATTGACCACTTAGAATAAAATGTATTTAAAAAAGTATTCGACAGTAATAAAAGCATTTAAGTACCGGTAGGTACTCAAATACTTTTACTTATAGCAATAGTGCAACACGCTATAAACGTGTGTTTGCGATTCCCGCGCTATTTATTAAACATAATATAATATAATATACTTATTTTATTATTATGTGTATTTTGTGTACACCAGTTATGCCAGCTAGTCATTGACTGCATCAAACGTGAGAGTTATTAAAACACGATTATTGTCTTATCGGAATAGCAATTTAAATTTCCCAACAAAGAGAGTGAAAATCTATATAACTATTATCAAGTGGATCTGTTTGAAAAAAAATATCTATAAAAATCTTTGGTCTGAAGCAAAATAACAAAGGAAAATATTATATAAAAAACAATGAAAAATCGGAAGACCTAAAATTATTTAGGTCTTCCTAAATATGGTGAAGCTAATATAGTCGGAAGTAGTTGAGACGTTAAAAAGCAGTAGAATAATGTTAGGCCAGGCAAGCAAGGAGTTCAGCAGACTAATAATTAGGTTGATTAAAAAATGGATACCAATTACCTTAGGTTTGAGTAGGTTGGACCCATAGTATATGGCCTAAACAAAGGTAGACGGACAGAGTACACGAAGATGATATAAGTTTCATGGTATAAGTTATGCAATTGAAATAGGTACATTTAAAAATTATGTTATTTAGCTATTCAGTGCATGTTCAATTCTATAATATAAAAAGAATGTCATTGATAATAATAATTTAGATAGGTATGTATTTTATAAAATGTATTAAAAATATTGTTATAATTGAGCCAGCGGTTGCTAAATTTTAAAAAGCATAGTAGTTATTTTCTGATCAATAAGTCGAAATACATACATTTAACTTATTTCGTGCAGACGTGTTTAATGATTGGTTATAAATTATAATGTTAGAGTTATTAGAGTTAGACACATAATGTATAGGTAGGATGATAGGTAATAAAAATCAACATTCTCGTCACATTAACATAATTGTTTTTCGACTTTACCTATTTATTAAACTATTTAATCCACTTAAATGTATTATGTATTTATGTGTTAATATCTATAATTAATAAGTACACTGCAGAAAGGTTATACTTAAACTAAAACCAATAAAATGTGATGCAACTCGTAAAAAAATAGTCTTACAAAAGTGTTTTTGAAAATCTGTTCTCGTATTCTACGTGATTCATTATTCATACGAAACTGAACATATGACATAAAATTATAATAGGTAGGGATATTAAAAATAATTTGTTGAGTTACTCTGACCAATACATTTTTAAAATATATACCCAATCAAAGAATGTATTGATGCTAGTAAAAGTATTATAAAACACACTATTATGTTTGTTCTTCAATATTCTAATTTTGTATAGATATGCTCTACAAATTGTACGCTGTAAGTTATATAAGACCATCTAGATTTTAAATATATATTATGGTACTTAGATACTTACAATTGTTGAATTGTAAAATACTCATTGTCTCGCGAGAAGATTGAAAATATGAATTACAGCAGTCACGACTTGAATGTATTATTTTCCTATGCGTCCGTCTTTTAATTTTAATTAAAACAAAGTAGATACATAGTACAATATTATTCCGGCATTGGATATTTATTCCATTTCATTTAGTTTTGGCTGAAGTTTACTTCCGTGAAAATAAATTTTTTGGTAGAGCACTTGAAGCAGTCTACTCGGTCGTTGTCATTAGAAGTTAAGTTTTTTAAATCCGAAATTTATTGATGTATTCAAAAATATATATAGTGTATAATCTTTTCCTCGATTTTTGACTATACACTGTACAATTTATACATTTACTCAAAGCATATTATTTGTGTTAGAAGTTATAGGTACGAACCATTTTAAACCGATCTATCTTGAATATAAATTTCATAAAATCGATTAGGCTCAAGAAAATCATAGTTAGGTATTTGAACATTTCATTGGAAAATTGTTTTATATTTTCAATTGCTAAAAACTAAACACTAGAAAAATAACTACTTTCTTACTCTACTTAATAAATCAAAATCAAAACATTTAATGGTTAGTTTCATATTATAAATTGTTATTTAAAAATCATTAGTATTTTCACACATTTATCGTGCGTTGGTATTAGTGTGTTACAACATATTGTTTTTAATGTAATGCAATTTGTCCGCTTGTAGATTAATAAATCAACCTTGCTCTGAAAATTGCTCAATAAATAAATACCAATAATGCTCTTATAGTTAAGCGCGTGCCTTATAGATGCCTCTAAATCTGTGACTACGCCTGAACGCATCCTACATTTCAGACTATGTATTTATGACGTGATCCGTACATAAGGCAATTTGTGTGACGATGACGCACTACGCTGCAGTAGATGAGCACAAATAATCGGTCAAAAAGTGATCAGAACTTAAATAATGATTTGATACTCTACGCTCCGAGTATGTCCGGTTATTTTAATTTTAAACCTAATATTAGAATGATATAACAGTTTCTTAGAATCATAATGTAGATGAAATCATATATAAAAATTAATTTATTCACTACCTATTCCTAAGTAGATGCATTGGACACATGCATCTTAACCTTTTTCGCTTTTCTCACTAAAAATATACTACATTATATAATATTATGATACGGGGTTCATGATATATAAATGAACTCTAACTTGTATCTATTTTTAGATTACTAATTGGAGACCAACTATTCATATTATGTAATCATTTTAGTAATCAATCATTATACCATTACTTTTTCATTATTTGTATCTATACATATTAAGTAAAATGGTAGATACGTTTAGGAAAATAACACTTATATATTATTAATGTATTATACTATAGTTCCCAGCTAAATATAAAATACAGTCATTTTTGTAATTTATTTGATTGATTACAATAACAACAACCATATATTTTATTCTCACGAGTCATAAATACTCATAATAATCTATTACCACTTATAGCAAATTGCAGAACTAGTAGTATTAAACTACTAGGATAATAATGGACTACCTATTTTTATTTTATATTAATAATATATACTATATACTAGTGTTTTTCAAAATGTAAATTAATTATAGATATACGCGGGATTCTTACTTGTATAGTTTCATTATATAGTGTTGGTATATAATATACTAGAAGACATATTATAGTAGACAATACATGACCAACAAAAAAAAACAATTGTAATATATAGGTAAAAGAACTTTTACTCAGTACAAAATTTAGATTTTGAGGTGTATGATAATTTTTTTGGAATTTAACTATTATTGCTCATTCTGTTTGTGATTAATATTATGAGTTATGACAATTGGCTAGATGCCTTCTCATATTATGTGCATAGTACCTGTATTTAATTCGTGGATTGGTATTTTTACTAACAGTAAACCAAGTATAATAAATACATGATAATATATAATAGTTATTGTTTTATATAAACTAAAAAATTACAATTTCACTGGCGGATTTAACTTAAAAGTCTGTTGCACGCACCGACTAATAAAGACTGATTACGAATTCGTGTATAAAATATACACGCAAAGTGTCATTATCTTGCTCAGAGTCATCTAAAAATGTTCTACCTAAATCTGTTATCATACAATTAGAGTTACTACGGCTTTAAAAATATTTAAAATATCAAATACACAATGTTCTTGTGCACACTTGCGTGTCGTAAGTGTAACAAATTTGGATTTTTCAGAAAATGTTTATAATTTTAGCCCCAGCTAATTCAAAAGCACGAATTGAATAGAAGGTTACACGTCACATACTGTAATAATTCGGTACTGGTACATTTAAGTTAGTAAGTTTCGGTTTTTATAAATTAATTTTGTTGAAAGAACATTATAACATTGAGATTTCGTACAATTATTATACTAAATATTTAATTTCAGGTCAAGTGCTCCATTTTTAATACACCCTCGACCTTGGGGTATAGATTGTACCTATGTATAGAGAGGAGTGAGTAAGAATAGGTAGGTAATAGGTACCGTGTTGCATACGTATATACTATTGCGTCTGACATCATTGGTTCGGTCTCGGTTTTGTCTTCCTCCTGTTCGTCGGGCTCTCTAAACGTCACGTAGTATTTTAACGACAGAAAAAAAAATTATTTTATTTACGATTACGAGAGTTTACATAACGTTATTGTCCATTATTAATTACCCCATCAAGAGTTGTACCGCAGTGTCTCGCTCGTGATCAACAGTCGTGGCATACTGGCATGAAAATAAAAATTATATTATATAGAGCGTCCGGGATGAATTTCTCGTTTTGTGCGTATTAGTTGTTTTTTCTGTTCCAAACTAGTAGTGCTGGTCATTGCTCAACATTGCATGTTTACGGCAATGTATAGCACACAAAAAAATTAAATTATTGGTCAAGCAAAAATAGGTAGGTATAGTCGTATAAAGTTTAATTCCGGAGACTTGAACGCCACGCGTGTCAGCTGCTATTATTGATTTTGGATTTTGAAATTTCATGCAATTTATTTGTTTTTAAATATTTCATTTATGTGAAAAATAAAAATAAATGTATTGTTTATTGTACCTATCTATAAAATTATAATCATATACTTACAGCAAGAGAACATTTTCAAAAGATGGTTTTTTGTGTCGAATACTAATAAATAATTAATAAATTATAGCCAGTAGGAAGTCAATTGATAAGTGATCAATTTACTGATAATATAATACCATTTATACCTAATTTATAACCATTAACATAGTAATTTGTAAACCTTGGTTGATACTTGATACCTACGTCATTCACTAGCTATCGATTTTTTTTGCGTGTAATCAATAATCATTTCTAATTATCTATAACCGAATACGTTTAAAAGAAAAACAATATTCTTCATAAGTTCAATGAAATATTTCAAGGCGAGTGAAATTTCAATTTTGAAATATTTCGAATTCAACATCTTAATTTATTTACTATAGCATACTACGCATGCTTTGAAATCAGCTAAATATTGATATAGTGTTATTATTATATTGATCTAAGTCAATCAAAATTTGTTATCATAGTAAGACATTATTATGTGGTATTTCTTTAAATATTAAAATCAGATCTTAATTTAAGAAAATGCATCCGTAATATTATGGGTTCCATCTAATTAAGAAATAACGAGATGTATATCACTATGATCTTACTTTTGATTGAAAATCAAATCAGTTTTTGTTTTGTTCACACATAGAAATAAATGTTATTAAATCGTTGTGAAAAATAAAAGTATTCGTTGAAACATTTACCATTAAATATTATCTGAACGACTGTGCTTATAATGTGTGTCTATGTTATAATATGTGGTGACGTTGTCCAAAACAGCGATTCTATGGGGCTCTGCGCGCCTAATACTTACAATGTTCAGAAGACAGAAGTCAGCCGACTGTTAAACTCAATAATATTGGTCTAAACTCTAAATACCTATGTAACCATTGTAACACGCAGACTTCGATACTTCGAATTTTCCACAAAAACTCCACACGAACTATATATACGACTATAACGTCTATATTGTACGTGGTGAATTAAATAAATCCACTTAGCGGGTATCACGTTCACGTGTGTGGTATTTAGTATGTACGATGTAAGTATGTATATAGGTATGTACATTGTGCGGCAGACGCGTTCTCTTTTTTCCGGGTTCATATACGACACATTTTGCATAACTGTAAATATGTGTTCAATATACGCGTACTTTTCCGATTCTTATGGGTTTATATATATGTATAAGTAGTCGCATCGCAAGTCGGTCGTGCCCGACCAACTACAGTACAGATCTCTCAGGTCGTATATATACGTACGTGATGTGTCAGCTGTATTACGTAAATTACAGAGCCGGCACCTATAATATACCCACAGAATGCCGACTCTACTGCAGATATAATATACAGAGTGATTCGCCGGGCATGGTCATCCTCGGTTTTCATTAATAATGAATTTATTCAAACTCTGATTCGTGGAATATTTACAAGTACCTGGGTATACTTAAATAAAGACGATATTTTAAATTATATAGATTTTCATACCATCGTGTAAGTCTCGAGGAATTATGCCCTGCAGTGGGCTGTGGTAATACAAATATCATTGTTTTTGAACAAATGAGAGCCAATTTTTTCACTGTCAGTTTTTAAGCAGATGATTTTTTTTATGAAAATGTTTATGTACCTATCTAAATCAGAATTTGATAAAATCAGATCAAACAGTGACTGACTTATATATGCTTGCTCACTACACGGTGAATTTCCCTGTAGGTATACATTATGCACATATGTGCATCTTCATATTATATTATGTACCTATATAGATATAGTGTAAAGTGATTCGAGGGAGAGACGTTTTTAAAGTTATTACAATTTTATGTGTGTGTGTACGATTAAATTGTTTTCGTTTTACTGGTCTATGCTCATAGTTCTCCTTATTATAAGTAGGTATTGCAATTGCACGCATGCAATTGCGGATTCGTGTCCACTTTAGTATCGGGATCAGAGAGCATAATATTTATAGGTAGGTACGTCGTCGACCACCATCATGGAAATACACATATAATATACATAATGGTAACCGTTTTAACAATAAACATCCATTCTTTCAAAAAGTATTTAGATAGGTACTTTTATTTAATATTTCATCATTTTATCAAATTTTGGTTTTTTAAATTGAAACAAATTTGTTTGATTTATAATCTCAAGCAGAATATTTGAATACTTTTTATAAATATATATGTATATTTTTAAATATTTTACAAGTTTATGTAAGGAAACATGTTGATTTATCTTGTTTAATAAAGTAAGAAGCGTATTTGTCTCATCAAACTTCAAATTAATATAAATAAAACAAGTAATTGTTCAAAATTCGATATGTATGCATCACTATTTCCAGGAGAGTACAACATATACCTACATTAATGAGACTATAAGCTCTAAAAAATAGTAAATAATAAATAATAGGAAAAAATTAATTTTCTTTAAAAAAGTATTATTAAAAGTTGTATCAACTTACTTAAAATAGTATAAAAGAGGTTTTCAAAATCATAAAAATTGACTGATTAAATCAATGGTTTATTTAAATGATGAATTCAAGTAGGTACTATCCAACTGGCGCATCGGGCTTACAAAATTAATCCCCGGGTATTGAAAATCAATAGGTATTGATAGGTGCCTTTTTTAATATTTTGGGTACCAACAATCTAAATTAGGACTTAAGTGTTGGAGTTTTTGAGAGAATGTAAGGTATTTTATTTTATATTATTATTTAAATTTTTGCTGTTATTTTAAATATTTTAAATATATTAAAATTGTTTTTCTTTCTTATTTCTGTATTAAAGTTTATACCAAAAGTCAAAAATACATACGAACAATCATAAATTAGGTACTAAATTTTATTAGAAATATGAACATATTGTTTGTAATATTACTCTATTAAAATAAAAATAAATAATTTACATTTTTTGAAACGTAACGGCAGCAACGCAATATTATAGAAACGACTAAACCGTTAAATGATCATCTGATAATAACTTGTTCTATGGACGATATTATTTCGGAATGGAAAAGATGAATTGACATTGAAAATTGTATTGGACTTTTACGAATATTGGTTTTTGCCAGTATTTTGATCTACTGTTTTTTAGGTACTTGGTTTTGTCATTATTTCGGGTACTTTGGTATCGGGTTAATTAGGGTGTAAAGTTCTAGATTTGACGGGTTCACGTCTATACACTTATATCCAAAATGTAAATTTCATCGAATAATTGGAAAAACGATTTTTCTTTTTTTATTATCGCGTGCGTCGCTATACATTTATGAGCACACCGACATGCGACGCTTACGTAACGACTTTTAATCGTATATTATAGTTACACTGGTATGTACCCACATATCGATTTTATTGCATAATATTATATTATGATGTAGATAAATAATAGTATATACTTTATGTTTGTTTAAAACTACATCAAAAGATTATTGTTGCAACTTGCAGACAGTGCATCTTTCGATATTGTTAAGCGCGTGATAAAGTAAGCATTCGTATTTTTCTAGGTACCTATAAAGAGAAACATTCATGATTTCTATATGAATATATGATATGTAAATAGAAAACGTAAATGTTAACTCAACGAGTACCTTCCTATTTCATAGTGAGACATCATAATAATACATTCATAATAGGTAAATTACCATTACAATAAAAATTAGCGTCTATTCGTTTAGCACAACTTGTTACTTTTCAATTACTAGTCTAATTTATTATGTAACTATATTAATTATTATTCACACTTCCGTTTCAATGAAAAAATAAAATATACTTATTTTTAATCGAGAACATTTTAGTGATTATATATTTTATTTGTTTGTTATAGAGTAGTTACAGATTATTACAAGTAATATGAAGATGAGCGTTTGCTGTAAATATCAGTGTGCTAGGATGTAACGGGTATAACATCAACATCTTATAATATTTTACTTGTATGATCATATTACACTTATTTTATATATGTTTACATACACCGTTAAATAATTTCCGTTAGTTAATTAATAACTTGTTTTAAAACACTTCATAAGCCTAAAGCCGTACGTGTGTATGAAGAAAACAAGAGTACCTACAGTATTGATTTATTATTTTATACTTTACATTTTACAATGACAAAAACAATATATACATTTAACCTCAATCAAACAATTTGAAACGTGTTTTTAAAATTCACATACATCGATATTTACTAACAAACGTCGACAAACCTTTAGCTGTGGGTATCAATGCCATTTTGGTTATTCGTAACCTGCCTAGATACTAATGGTAAATTACTGCATTATTGTAATGTTGTGTAATATATTTGAGCCTTACATTTTTGTTGAAAACTGTAAGTTGTTCAAAATTAATTTAAAAAATAATTAAAATTGATAGTTATATATCTATTGTTAAATTAATTTTTAAATTTAAATTTAAATATTTTAAGAATTGAACATAACGTTATATATAATAAAATATTAGGAATTTTAGTATTTTACAAACATCAAGCTCGATATTACCCAACTTTCATTTTAAGGAAATTAAAAGAACTTTTATAATTAATATTATACACGCTGTACGCAAAGTGTACCTACTACCTACACTATATAAAAAACCTTTAACTAATTATCCATTGTTTCATTTAACATTATTGCATTGGTAATTATATGCTGGTATACTATCATTGAATGTATTAAAATTGTAATTACAGTTTAACACTAATACAATCTAACCGTATAATAATGAGTTAATCTTAATGAGTTAATTATTATTAAAGTATGCTTAAGAATAGTAATTAAAATGACACATTCATCGTGTTTAATATAGTGTTAAACTAAATGTATGATCAGAGAAAAAGTAACAACAATTATCTTATAATATTGTTTCTAATTATTTCTAAAAAGTTAGAAGCATACAAATTTAAATTATTGGTAGGTTTATTATTTTATTTGAACAACATTTTTTAAAAATATTTTGCTATAAACATAGTAGGTATTTAATAATAATCACAGTACATTAAACAGTTAAATGATTCAAATTCATTGAATTAATGTTTTTATTTTTATTTGAGGTAAGTAGGTACATTCATTAATTATAATTTATAACCACAGTCCACAGGTACATTAAATTAACCTTTTGAGTATACCATTTCTATATACTTACTTTCTTTATGCATATTTGTAGTCCTCGTCGAAAGCTTATCATTTTCTCTTGTTAATTGTAACATATTTTGATATATTATAGATAAGTTACATTCAAATGAGATGTATTTAAAGAAAAACATAATACATTATATTAATAACAGTGTATAATTCGAGACTTGATATTTACGTACACATTTTTAAACCATAAACATTTAGGACGAGTCCTAATAATAATTACAGCTATTAGCAATACAAGCGTGTTATATATGTATGTACAATGTACATAAGCAAACCGTATACGTAACAGTGTCAACTTCGTGAGCTCTATCTTACGAGTTACGAACATACATAAAATAGGTACCTACTTAACTAAATGGTTAAATAAATTGTAAGATGAACGAAAGTAAATTAAATACTATAAATATAGTAGGTACACACTACACATAATATATAATATACTACATGTTATAACTGTTACTTTATACTTATATACCAATAGAAAATAGGTAGGTATATTATTTTTAATTTTATGTAAGCGGTCTACAGGTTGTAATTAAAATTAAATTGTTTTAACCTATTATACAATTTAAAGATATTAATTATACAATTGATAGTTATATGTAGGTACCTATATACTATAGTCGTATTGGTAATCACTAATCACTGTTTTTTTAACATTTTTATTTATATTTGACGATTAAATTTCTCGATTATTTTATATATAGGTATTATCAATATATATCTAATAATAATAACAGTGGCTTGGTGTGACACGGTGGTTGGCTTCAATCACTAAAACGTTTTAAGGACTGAAGTCAAGCATCATCCGTGTAGCTAGTTCCCGGATGGGTGACCTCCTGGGTTTCAGTGACAAATCCTTGCCACATATACACATACTCCGAACCAACCCTTACAGTAAAAACAAGCTAATAACCATGCAGTTAATGCACTAAATTAAAATAATAATAATAATAATCTTTATGATGAAAAATATCCTATTTTAGAATTTAAAAAGTGGCAGTTTCAATCTGAACAAGTAAGAATAAATATAGATAAATCATTAAATATTAAATAAATAGCAATAAAAAATACTACAAAAAAAGATAATATAGGTAGGTACATAGTTATTTATCGAAAATAGCCAAAAATTTTAAGTCTGATTCGTCATTAAAACAGTACACATACGTTTTAGTAAACCTAATTTCATAAAAGATTTATCTTTTATGCCAACATGGTATGTAACCAAACTCTACAATTTTTAGGGTCAAATCCAATTCCCAAATCAGAAATCATTAATTATATATTCTGTGATAGGTTTCAGACGTTTTAGTTATCTAGACAGTAGTCAAAAAGTAATGTATTTTTCTTTAAAGATAATAAAATTGAGGCACATTTATCAATTATTTGATTTATTATTATATCGTTATCAACACATCACTTGAATAAATTATTTAAATCTTCACTTGGAGTTGCTCAGCATAATTTAAACATTTAATTTTTTTATACACTTTAGTATCATCTGCCAATAACAAATAGTTAGAATACCTATTTTATAACCTTGATAATATTATTAATGAAATTGAGAATAATGGTGGTAAATATATATTATTATGCTTAAATTCATTTATAATAATTAGATACTAAAAAAATTCATAAGAAAAATAGAATATCAACTATATTAATATGTTTTAGTTACTCCAGTTTTAAATCACTTAAACAAATAAAATATGTAACACAATTATTTTGTAGAATAAACTGTATTATTGGTAATAGTATGCATCTATAATAATACACAGAGTGAAGCACCAAGAATGCTCAGCCCCCCTCCATTTTCCATTTAATAATGAATTTATTCAAACACTGATTTTTTGATTTTTTTAGTTTATTTAAGAACCCTATTATCAATTATTTATATTTCGTATAACATTTTCGGACGATATAAACAGGACATTCCTTAAATGGTATGAATAAACTAAATAATTGTAAATAAGGTCCACTTAAGTATAATACAAAATCCAAAAATTAGATTTCATCAGAATTCAAGAATCAAGAATCAGAATTAATTGATTAAATTAATTCTTGAAAGAAAAATGGGTGTAAGCACTAAGCACGCTTGACGAATCACTTTGTACCTGTGGTCGGTATAGTCGGTAAATTCATACAGTCCATAAAATGTCAATAGATTATGATTTTACGTTATGAACAATCAAATCTGCTTTCCGTGACATATTGAAAAAATTCGCAACACAGTCACGTTTCAAAGTTTACAAGAATGATATTATGTTCATGATTTTCGGTACGAGCGCGTTTTGACATTTTTCGTCTACATTTTACCTACTAGGTATTATAATATTACAGTTCATTACTTTCACCCCGTCTAGCCGGTCTCACTGACACCAATCACCGTGCTCACATCGATTATACATAACTACTTGCAAAGTGTATTGAAAGTATTGGGTTTATTTCGAAGTGAATTCAAACTCACCAGCTCTCATAAATTTATCTACAGTGCTCTTGTTAGACCAACAGTTGAATACGGCTAGGTTGTGTGGGTCTTCTCAGACGCAGTTGAATCAATTCAACAAGTTCAAAGAGGTTAGCGAAAAAAAAATGTATTCGTATAATATATAATACCTATATTATTATAGCATATGCTCTTAGTATAAATTGCCACCTCACGACTGTACTCCCGTACTTCGACTTTTTAATTTATCCTCTTTAGCTGACCGAAGACGTTCACATAATCTTTCGATTCTCACCTTTTAGGTACAAATGTCTTTTCTCGCCTTCCCTCTTAGCACTTATTAATAACTTAAAGGTCCCTGCACGATGTACTCGCAATTCATACCACGTTTCCATTCCCTTCTGCACGACAAAATTATCATAAAAACCAACCCGTTGTATAATGAGGTTTGCACTGATGAACCATATTATTCTTTATTTAATATTATATCGTATTTAATTTGTTTTTACTTAAAATTGTATTAAATATTGTCTCTTATTGTTATGATAATGTAAACGTATGTTATTATTTTTGTAGCTTTATGTACCATATTATATAATATGCATCCTGGGCGCAAGCCAGTATTTCTTTAATAAATAAATAATACAAGCTTGTTATTTTTCCTCTCGACACATTAAATTATAATATTTAATATTCCTGACCTAATGTCTACGAGCGTATAATAATATAATATTATAATATTACATAGACATCGGAGAACACACCGCCTCGCTGCGAAGCACATAATATTATTATCATGTACCGTATTGCATCTAACGATGCAATTATGCGCCGAAGTTAACATTAATAATATCGTATTTTCACGAACAATATTATGTAGGCACTATCGTGTTGTTTACCTATAAAGTATATCCGTGTATCACATGTGTATCAGATGCCCCAAGAGCAAAAAAAAATTCAATGTAGTATTCACCATTATACAATATTAACCTACCTACATAATAATATAAATGATGTCATACATTATGCGCAATTTATAGCGTGTTCGTTTGCCGTTTTATTAAATTTTGTTCTCAGGGCTTTGGATGAAAAAAAAAGAAACCTAACCTACCTAGGTATATCTTTTCTCCGTTAATTGTTTCGACGTACACGCAGTACACGTACCTCCTACCTATATAATATTTGAATACGTTTAGGTATACGCTCGTGTGTAACGGGGCCGTTGCAGTTATCGTCCGGCATCGCGGGTATATGACGTATGTAAGTATGTATATATATATATCATATATGTACCAAACCGTTCACGTCTGTGACCCGTAGCCCGTAGTTGCCGTATACATAATAGGGATATATACAGCACGCATGCTGGAATCCCGGTAAAAAAGACCAAGGAAAAAAAGGGCGGGTAAGTGTATGTCGCTCTGCTGTACAGTAGGTTACAAGTGAGTTACTGTAATGGATTGTGTTAGATTTTAATAATTTAATCCAATGATATAATATCATTGAATAAGAAAAACGATTCTGAGGGAAGACGGTCAGTCAGTCTATAATATCTTACTAAGTCTAAATGTATTTGATGATATTATTGTGAATAAACTAATTAATTTTAGTATTATAGGCATTAGTATTTACTATAGTTGGTTAAATTCATTTTTCTCAAAAAAATTATATTTTAAAATGCCATTGCGTGTATATAAAATATAACAATATATTCTAAAAGTTTCATATACCAACAAATAATATTTTTAAATTATATCAAAATAACTAAAATCATTATTCTTGGTTTAAATATGAAATTTTGTCTAAATTTGAAATTAAAATGTCTGTAAAAAATAAATGTGTTGATATATTTTTTAGATTTTTTGGTTACAGTATGATTTATTTATGAGAATTTTTGTTTTAAATTTTCAACACTTAGTTATAAAAACTGAACATTTTATAATTTTTTAATTACAATGATTTATAATTTTCGAGATTTTGACAAATTTTGTCAAAATTCGAACTTTAAATGCTTATAAAAAAAAATCGTGCCTATGTATTTTTAAAATTTTTCAACTGATGTTGTAACAATATATAAGAAAGCTTGTATTAAATTTTCAGACTTTTTGGCCCACCAAATAAAATTTTATTGACAATTATAAAAAAAAAAACTAAAAAAATTGAAAACTAAAAATGTCTGTAAACAGCTCAAAACAAATCAAAATATTTTCAAAATTGAATGGTGTATAGAAATAGCTTATATAAACATTCAGTGAAATTTTCATGCATCTACAATTATTTGTTTTTGAATTGCAACAAAATAAGAAAATCGCTACATGAGAAATCGAGTGAATATCTAATCTTGTACAAATTTGAACTTAAAATGCTCATAAAAATTTATTATGACTTGCTTTTAAACTTTTTTTTATTGATAAAATTAGGCAAACTTATGAGGAATCTTGTATTACATTTTCAAACCTTAGATTTTAAAAAAAAATTTTTATGAATTTCTAACTCAAAATAAATTGCACATTTTCGTCATTTTTACGTATTTTGTCAAAATTTGAACTTTTGCTTAAAAAAAAAAATTGTGACTACAGATTTTTAATATTTTTCATCTGCCTTTGAAACTATATATTAGAAGCCTACTATTAAATTTTCAAGATTTTTACCCAACAAATAAAATTTTATTGACATTTATAGAAAAAAAAACTAAAAAAATTGGAAACTGAAAATGTCCGTTAACAGCTTAAAATAAGTCAGAATATTTTGAAAATGCTATGGTGTGTAGAAAATGCTTATATAAACATTCGGTCAAAATTTCATGTCTCTACGGTCATTTCTTTTAGAGTTATACCAAAAACCAAAATCGATTTTGTCGAAAATTGGTTTTCCGTAAAAATTCCCGTTTTTCCCATAATTTTTCATTTGTTTTTCCAGGCGCTCATGAAAACTACTGGGAAATTTTGACTTTTGACCCCCCAAAGTACCAACTAGATTCACTTTCCTATCAGAAAAGGTACTATTGAAGAAAATCGAAGCATTTTTTCTGTCCTAAAACGTGATGACAGACACAAAAATAAAAAAAAAAAATAAAAACACACATCATTGTAAAACCAATACATTCATCGCTCCGCTCAGAATCTAAAAGAACATGGAAAAAAAGAACAATATTCAAAATATATTGATTGGTTATGAAAATTAAAAAAAATATTAAGGGGTATCAATTTTCAAATATCAATAGTATGGAAAAATGCTATGAAAATGTATTTTTGTATTTCCGATAGTATGGATTATTGAGAGGTTTGAGAGTAAAAACACCTATTATCAATATTGTATGGAAGATAAGTTAATCTGTGTCTGTATAAAAGTAAATTTTAGATATTTTCATTGCTTAACTCAATAATTAAAATTCATAAAGTAAAATGTATGACATTTTAGAGCTAATTACTGGACATTGAAAATAAAATACCGAAAATCGACTCCTGCATAACTAGGTACTTCGATTCAAATATATACTGCTCGCATAATTACAAGAGTGTCACATGCGACGCCAGGTGGGATGGCTATAATATAATATAATCGAACGTGTCCCGACTGATTCAATGACTGATCAACGTAGGGACCAAATAGTGATAGCTTGAGGCTTGCAATTTTCACGGTACCTTCGTACCACCAAGTGTGCACTAAGGAAGCACCTTCCGAAATTCGCATTTTAAAGTGGTGCTTGCACAAATATTTTGAGATTCAAGATGAACATTTTTAAGTTTTTAACACCATACACCGTCTAACTGTCTACGAGTTGAATAAAGTTTGGAATTTGGATCATATAGAGTTGGCACTTTAACCGGGCAACGAAGTGCACGGGATCAGCTAGAATAATATAAAACCCATATATGGATCAGATAATCAGAAAATAGGTATACGCATATAACGGTGATTGCGAGGGCGATGGTAACATCGACCATCGAAGTATTGTTTTCGAGTAGCAATGGACGTTGCAAATGTGTCATAAGTAGCAGTTTGAATGGGAGGAGGGACCAGTGGAATAAGTAATAACCTAACCTAAGCACAAAAATAGGCGTTTTATAATATAATTTATGTATTTATCATAAAATGTATGATGCTATAAAAAAATTTCTAATTTATTACATTTTACACTCATGTTTATGAAGTGCACATATAATTATTATAGTTATATTTATAAATGACCTACTATTTTAATTGTAGTAAAAAGTGTATATGCTAATATTAATATTAATATTAATTATACTAATTTCAAAATTGTATACTAAAGCAATCAAACTATAAAACCCAAATTTCTTTTCTTATTTGCTAATTCGTCGATTATTTCTTCAGCAGTGATCCTATAGCGTTATCTCATTGGTTTGACTATTATCTGGTAAAAATCCAGCATGCACTGAGTAATGGTGAGATCGGTGATTAGATCTATAGTTGACTATATATTTCGAATTCTAGTGGACCTACTTAATATACTATACCTATTTATATACCATATGAAATGTATCGTACCAAATTCGTATTTTTCTGCTGCTATGTATTTTATTATTATTTTATGTGAAATATATTTTATAATGAAATATTTGTACTTTTTATGAACATATAATATTTTTGAGGTTTTTTCTATTACTTTGTACAATTAAAAAGAAGGTCATTGCAAATGGGGTATCTGGCTTATCTTATTCACGCCCCTGCTAAGACACGTACCTAGCTAAGATGACGTCGTACCTGCATGCGTGTTACTTAGCACATCAAAATATACATTCACTATTTAGCTGCAGTTCGAATTTGGTATTCTTGGCTATTTAGCTGCAGTTCGAATTTGGTATTCTTGGCTTAAATATTAGAATTAAGAATCCATTGACTTAAAAACAAACTTAAAGATCAGAACTGAGTTCTCTCTTTGGTTTTTTACGATGTTTTAATTTTGAAGTGAGTACCGAGGATAATATAATCATTTAAAAACATTCATAACTTGGTTAAAACTTTAAATTCCTAAAAAACTAACAAAAGAACAT
>JANEHU010000973.1:0-25376 GCA_027563435.1 Nasonovia ribisnigri | reverse complement strand
TGAAATTAAAATGTCTGTAAAAAATAAATATGTTGATATAATTTTTAGATTTTTCGGTTACAGTATGATTTATTTATGAGAATTTTTGTTTTAAATTTTCAACACTTAGTTATAAAAACTGAACATTTTATAATTTTTTAATTGCAATGATTTATAATTTTCGAGATTTTGACAAATTTTGTCAACGAACTTTAAATGCTTATAAAAAAAAATCGTGCCTATGTATTTTTAAAATTTTTCAACTGATGTTGTAACAATATATAAGAAAGTTTGTATTAAATTTTCAGACTTTTTGGCCCACCAAATAAAATTTTATTGACAATTATAAAAAAAAAAACTAAAAAAATTGAAAACTAAAATGTCTGTAAACAGCTCAAAACAAATCAAAATATTTTCAAAATTGAATGGTGTATAGAAATAGCTTATATAAACATTCATTGATATTTTCATGCATCTACAGTTATTTGTTTTTGAATTGCAACAAAATAAGAAAATCGCTACATGAGAAATCGAGTGAATATCTAATTTTGTACAAATTTGAACTTAAAATGCTCATAAAAATTTATTATGACTTGCTTATAAACTTTTTTTTATTGATAAAATTAGGCAAACTTATGAGGAATCTTGTATTACATTTTCATATCTTAGATTTAAAAAGAAAATTTTTTATGAATTTCTAACTCAAAATAAATTGCACATTTTCGTCATTTTTACGTATTTTGTCAAAATTTGAACTTTGATTACCTATAAATAAAATTGTGACTACGGATGTTTAATATTTTTCATCTGCCTTTGAAACTATATATTAGAAGCCTACTATTAAATTTTCAAGATTTTTTACCCAACAAATAAAATTTTATTGACATTTATAGAAAAAAAAACTAAAAAAAATTGGAAACTGAAAATGTCCGTTAACAGCTCAAAATAAGTCAGAATATTTTGAAAATTATATGGTGTGTAGAAAATACTTATATAAACATTCGGTCAAAATTTCATGTCTCTATGGTCATTTCTTTTAGAGTTATACCAAAAACCAAAATGGATTTTGTCGAAAATTGGTTTTCCGTAAAAATTCCCGTTTTTCCCATAATTTTTCATTTGTTTTTCCAGGCGCTCATGAAAACTACTGGGAAATTTTGACTTTTGACCCCCCAAAGTACCAACTAGATTCACTTTCCTATCAGAAAAGGTACTATTGAAGAAAATCGAAGCATTTTTTCTGTCCTAAAACGTGATGACAGACACAAAAATAAAAAAAAAAATAAAAAAAAAAACACACATCATTGTAAAACCAATACATTCATCGCTCCGCTCAGAATCTAAAACACATCATTGTAAAATCAATACATTCATCGCTCCGCTCAGAATCTAAAAATTAAGTTTAAGTCGATGTCTCACCTTAAAGTGTTGTGTCCATTTTTAGAGACATATAAAATAGTCCGTCTATAGTTGCTATTGTAACAATATATCAGGAGCCTTGTATTAAATTTTCATTATTTTTGGCCCAACAAATAAAATTTTATTGATATTAATAGAAAAAAAAACTAAAAAATTTGAAATTTGAAATCGTCCGTAAAAAGCTCAAAAACAGTCAAATTAAATTCAAAATTAGATGGTGTATAGAAATAGCTTATATAAACATTCAGTGAAATTTTCATGCATCTACAATTATTTGTTTTTGAATTGCAACAAAATAAGAAAATCGCTACATGAGAAATCGAGTGAATATCTAATCTTGTACAAATTTAAACTTAAAATGCTCATAAAAATTTATTATGACTTGCTTATAAACATTTTTTCATTGATAAAATTAGGCAAACTTATAAGAATTCTTGTATCACATTTTCAAACCTTAGATTTAAAAAGAAAAATATTTATGAATTTCTAACTCTAAATAAATTGCACATTTTCGTCATTTTTACGTATTTTGTAAAAATTTGAACTTTGATTACCTATTTATTTATTGGTATTTATATAAAAAAAAACTAAAAAAGTTTAAATTTGAAATGGTCCGTAAAAAGCTCAAAAAGAGTTAAAATTTTTTCAAAATTGTATGGTGTATAGAAAATGCTAATAAAAACATTCGGTGAAATTTTTAAGTATCTACAGTTATTAATTTTTGAATTAACAAAATAAGAAAATCGCTACATAAGAAATCGAGTGAATATCCTTAATATCCTTAATAATAATGTTGTAAAATATGAACTTCAGACGCTCTTAAAAATTTAATTTGACTTGGTATTAAATATTTTTTTTTTTGATAAACTAGAAGTTCGCCTAACTTATGAGAAATTATGTGTTACATTTTCAAACCTTAGATTTAAAAAGAACATATTTTATGAATTTCTAACTCAAAATAAATTTTTACGTATTTTGTCAATATTTGAACTTTAAATGCTTATAGAAAAAATTTGTGACTACGGATTTTTAATATTTTTCATATATTATTGTAAAAATATATTAGGAGCCTTGTATTATAACGGTAAATTTAATACCATCCATTATTATGCAGTGATCTACTATTGTAACCTACTGTACAGCGAAGCGACATCCACTTGACCCCCTTTTTTTCTATACATACCTACACAATGCAATTTTCAAAATACTTATATTCTACGACCTGCGTGTTCATTGTTGGCCTATAAATTTTTTTTTTTTTCATTGAAATTATTAGAACTGTGAATTGTCTCCGACGAATGACCAGGATTGGCGTTTGCCATAGATGATCGATATTATAATATGAAATCGTCATCAGTTTTCAATTTTCTTACTTCTTTGGATGAGACCATTCAATTGTATTTCATATTTCAAAATAGAATATTATTTTGAGTATTTAAATCTATAAAACTAATAACAAGGAACTTGGTAGGTATAATATGTTATTTAGCTACATTTTTGTTGCGAGTCTACTTTTTTCGGCATCTCGCAACATTAGCAATAATATTGTTTTTAGTTTTAATGGAAAAAGGGCGGGTAAGTGTATGTCGCTCTGCTGTACAGTAGGTTACAAGTGAGTCACTGTAATGGATTGTGTTAGATTTTAATCCAATGATATAATATCATTGAATAAGAAAAACGATTCTGAGCGAAGACGGTCAGTCAGTCTATAATATCTTACTAAGTCTAAATGTATTTGATGATATTATTGTGAATAAAGTAATTAATTTTAGTATTATAGGCATTAGTATTTACTATAGTTGGTTAAATTCATTTTTCTCAAAAAAATTATATTTTAAAATGCCATTGCGTGTATATAAAATATAACAATATATTCTAAAAGTTTCATATACCAACAAATAATATTTTAAAATTATATCAAAATAACTAAAATCATTATTCTTGGTTTAAATATGAAATGTTGTCTAAATTTGAAATTAAAATGTCTGTAAAAAATAAATATGTTGATATATTTTTTAGATTTTTTGGTTACAGTATGATTTATTTATGAGAATTTTTGTTTTAAATTTTCAACACTTAGTTATAAAACTGAACATTTTATAATTTTTTAATTACAATGATTTATAATTTTCGAGATTTTGACAAATTTTGTCAAAATTCGAACTTTAAATGCTTATAAAAAAAAATCGTGCCTATGTATTTTCAAAATTTTTCAACTGATGTTGTAACAATATATAAGAAAGCTTGTATTAAATTTTCAGACTTTTTGGCCACCAAATAAAATTTTATTGACAATTATAAAAAAAAAAACTAAAAAAATTGAAAACTAAAAATGTCTGTAAACAGCTCAAAACAAATCAAAATATTTTCAAAATTGAATGGTGTATAGAAATAGCTTATATAAACATTCAGTGAAATTTTCATGCATCTACAATTATTTGTTTTTGAATTGCAACAAAATAAGAAAATCGCTACATGAGAAATCGAGTGAATATCTAATCTTGTACAAATTTGAACTTAAAATGCTCATAAAATTTATTATGACTTGCTTTTAAACTTTTTTTTATTGATAAAATTAGGCAAACTTATGAGGAATCTTGTATTACATTTTCAAATCTTAGATTTAAAAAGAAAAATTTTTATGAATTTCTAACTCAAAATAAATTGCACATTTTCGTCATTTTTACGTATTTTGTCAAAATTTGAACTTTGATTACCTATAAAAAAAAAATTGTGACTACAGATTTTTAATATTTTTCATCTGCCTTTGAAACTATATATTAGAAGCCTACTATTAAATTTTCAAGATTTTTTACCCAACAAATAAAATTTTATTGACATTTATAGAAAAAAAAACTAAAAAAAATTGAAACTGAAATGTCCGGTGTTAACAGCTCAAAATAAGTCAGAATATTTTGAAAATGCTATGGTGTGCAGAAAATGCATATATATACATTCGGTCAAAATTTCATGTCTCTACGGTAATTTCTTTTAGAGTTATACAAAAACCAAAATCGATTTTGTCGAAAATTGGTTTTCCGTAAAAATTCCCGTTTTTCCCATAATTTTTCATTTGTTTTTCCAGGCGCTCATGAAACTACTGGAAAATGTTTACTTTTGACCCCCCAAAGTACCAAATAGATTCACTTTCCTATCAGAAAAGGTACTATATAATATATTTTTATCTAAGGATTTTTACACTCCTAAAAAGTGATGACGGACACAAAAAAAAATAAAAAAAATAAAAATAAAAAATAAAAAAAATAAAAACACACATCATTAAAACTATTACATTCATCGCTTGCCTGAATCTAAAACTATAACTTAATATAAAAGTACTCTAGTGCCGGGTTGCACTAAACACTTAATGAGTAGTGAATCGATATAGTGAGATAATGATCCCTTATACAAGGTTTAGTTGCCCACAATCGGTCCATTCAATTTAATAAATTGTTTATGCAACACTGCATTAGAGCGTTGAGACTCAAAAGAAATTCAAAACTATGCTTTGAAATTTAGAGGAATACAATAAAATTTGAGACTTTTTACTAATTTTGATTTCTATGGGGAAGGATCATCCATCATCGTTCAAATTTAAAAACTTAGGTTTTAAATATTCGCAAAAATATTTATTATATAATTATTTCTATAATATAATCTGTGCTACAGCTACTGCTTGTAAGTATCTATATTTTATTTTATTTTGTTTTATAATTTCAACGCCTGAATCCAACTTTACAAAAATATGAAGTATTTATAAATCAATATACAATTAAATAAAAAAGTAATATGGTTTGTAAGTATACACGTATAAATATTGATATATATAAAACAAATTAAATCCAAACATATAGCTCCCATTACATATTGCATCAATGTTTCATTTATGTAATTATGTGTTTAATGCCTATAGTAGGTAGAATTTTATTTATTAATAATAATTTAGTATAAAATTGAACATATACTTAATGTTATTGAGGAATGTAATTCATTTATAATATTTAGTACTAGCTTGTAAACACTACTACCACCCAAAACATGTGTTCGATGTTACTTCTGGCGTCTGACAACCATGAACCAATTCAATGTTTCATTCAATGGTACATCGTAAAATTCAATAGTATATAGCTTTGGGAAGTATAAGTTTTAAATGAAACAGTCACTATGATTTGTTTCTGAACATTTATAAATTTTTAAGTTAAAATATAAAATGTAATTTATATAGTGTTTTTAATTCTTAATTTACCCAATAATTAAAATAACATTCAAAAAATAAAATAATTAAACACAATAAAAAATATTTTAAAAAATATGCATCTCAACGATGAATCATACAATAACATAATATAAATATAATATATAAACATTTAAAACGTTAGGTTACAATAATTATTTATTTATGAAGGCTTAAAACGTTTTAAATAATTTTGAATAAAATTTACCGCTTCTTCAACTTCAGATAATTTTCTTTTATGCTCACACTCGGAATCTGATGAACATTTGTAATATGGATTGACGACAACTGTTGGACGGCGATGTTTCATTTCAAATTTCTGAAAATAAAAGGCAAAAAAATGATATTAAAAATGGTGAATAAATAGATATTTAAAAATAAAAAAGGGCGGGTAAGTGTATGTCGCTCTGCTGTACAGTAGGTTACAAGTGAGTCACTGTAATGGATTGTGTTAGATTTTAATCCAATGATATAATATCATTGAATAAGAAAAACGATTCTGAGCGAAGACGGTCAGTCAGTCTATAATATCTTACTAAGTCTAAATGTATTTGATGATATTATTGTGAATAAAGTAATTAATTTTAGTATTATAGGCATTAGTATTTATCATTTTTCTCAAAAAAATTATATTTTAAAATGCCATTGCGTGTATATAAAATATAACAATATATTCTAAAAGTTTCATATACCAACAAATAATATTTTTAAATTATATCAAAATAACTAAAATCATTATTCTTGGTTTAAATATGAAATTTTGTCTAAATTTGAAATTAAAATGTCTGTAAAAAATAAATGTGTTGATATATTTTTTAGATTTTTTGGTTACAGTATGATTTATTTATGAGAATTTTTGTTTTAAATTTTCAACACTTAGTTATAAAAACTGAACATTTTATAATTTTTTAATTACAATGATTTATAATTTTCGAGATTTTGACAAATTTTGTCAAAATTCGAACTTTAAATGCTTATAAAAAAAAATCGTGCCTATGTATTTTCAATATTTTTCAACTGATGTTGTAACAATATATAAGAAAGCTTGTATTAAATTTTCAGACTTTTTGGCCCACCAAATAAAATTTTATTGACAATTATAAAAAAAAAAACTAAAAAAATTGAAAACTAAAAATGTCTGTAAACAGCTCAAAACAAATCAAAATATTTTCAAAATTGAATGGTGTATAGAAAATGAGAATATAAACATTTAGTGAAATTTTCATGCATCTACAATTATTCGTTTTTGAATTACAACCAAATAAGAAAAACGCTACATGAGAAATCGAGTGAATATCCTATGTTGTAAAATTATGAACTTAAAACACTCATAAAAATTTATTTTTAATTGCTTTTAGATATTTTATTTTTGATAAAAGTAGAAAAACTTACGTTAAATCTTGTGTTAAAATTTAAAACCTTAGATTTAAAAAGAAAAATTTTTATGAATTTCTAACTCTAAATAATTTGCAAATTTTCGTCATTTTTACGTATTTTGTCAAAATTTCAACTTTAAATGCTTAGAAAAAAAAATTGTGACTACAGATTTTTAATATTTTTCATGTGCCTTTGAAACAATATATTAGGAGCATTCTATTACATTTTCAAGAATTTTTAACGAATAAATAAAATGTTATTGATTTTAAAAAAAAAAAAAACCAAAAAGATTGGAAATTTAAAATGTCTGTAAACAGCTCAAAATAAGTCAAAATATTTTGAAAACGGTATGGTATATAGAAACTGCTTATATAAACATTCAGTAAAAATTTCATGTATTTACCGTCATTTTTTTTAGACTTACACCAAAAACCAAAATCGATTTTATCGAAAATCAATGTTGCGTAAAAATTCCCGTTTTTTCCTTAATTTTCTATTTGTTTTTCACGGTACTTTTGAAAACTACTGGAAAATGTTTACTTTTGACCCCCCAAAGTACCAACTAGATTCACTTTCCTATCAGAAAAGGTACTATTGAAGAAAATCTAAGCACTTTTACTGTCCCAAAACGTGATGACAGACACAAAAAAAAATAAAAAAAATAAAAAAAAAAACACACATCATTGTAAAACCAATACATTCATCGCTCCACTCAGAATCTAAAATAGTATTTAATTTTAAAATAAATATTAATTATAAATAGATTTTGTTCTTTAAATTTAATTAACACAATAGAATATGAAATATATAGGTACACAAAATGATTTAGAGCGGAGTGATTATTTTCTTAATAATTATTTTTATTTTTCTGACAACAATTTTTATATATAAGAAAAAAAAGTTACGATCTTAAACTTTGAGGTTTGAGGATGGTTTTTAATTGTGCCAAGTTAGTAATTGGGGGGAGGGATGAGGGTTAAGCAACACATTATTTTCTAAATAATATGGAAAAACTAAAAATATTACGGAAAACTGAAATACTTATATGTAACACAAATATTTCATAAACCCAATTTTGTTCTTTAATTGTAATTCAAAAAAGAATATATTTCACCTAGCTTATAAACTATTATTTTTTAAGCATAATACCTATATAATTTTCAAAATATTTTGTCACTATATGAACGTAATTAATAAATAATAATTGATAGTAATATGAGTATTATTTTAGTATTAATGGATACAATTTATTTATATACATACTTCACTTTCACTAAGTATTGCTTCATTGTCATTTGTATTATCTGGTAAATTTGATGAATTTTCTACAATTGATTCTACAATATCTTGTTCCTCTTCGGTTACAACTGATTTAATTTTTGTGTTTGAAGAACTTGTAATCGGCGCATCTGTAGTTTTATTTATCTTTTTACTTTTTTTCGATTTACATTTGTTTTCACTGGCGTCTTTTTCTGAAATGATTGAGCATAAATGTTGTATTGATATATTTTGTAAATTTATAGTCGCCGAATTATGTTAGGTAGGTACTAGGTATGCAATTTGTGTAACATATCTACACCCTGCAGCAGTGGTGCATATACGCAAATACTATTTGTGGTTAGGAGTAGGGGGAGAGGGAGTGATTAGCTCCCAAAGCCCCCCCCCCCCCCAATTGAACGTATGTAGTAGTGAATTTGTAGTAGATACTTTTATTTATATAGCCTAAACGAGTAACAACTAATGTAATTTTAAAATTGAAATATTTTATGTACTCAGAATTCATAAATCATAACTTGATAAAAATTAAAATATTTTAAAAAGCAACGTACAAATACAATCATTTTCTTACCAATATCTTTTAAGTTTAGTAATTAGTTAATTCATTCTAATTTTAATGCTTACAACACAAAATTTGTTCTGAATAAATCACATTGGCTAGTTGTATCTACGTTTATAAGACAAAGAAAACTTTTTCAAGTCTCAGGTGAAACGTCGTCTTAAACTAATTTTTTTAATTATAGATAAGGTGAGTAATATTTTGTAATTGTAATATTTGCTTACCTTTCATATCCTTACTATTTGATACATCCTTGAGGTAACTTTTTGAATTAGATTGTGTTTTGTTTTTATTTTTATTGAAGGTAAGCCTTTGAGATTTTCTATGTCCTGAGCCTTTCAGTAACTAGTATAAAATATAAAATATTCGAATTAGATACACTAAGAATAGACTCATATAATAATAAGTTTGGACGTAGTATGTATTTCAATATGACAATTTATTTATCAGATTTTACTCTATACTACATATTTATCGTATGTAAAAGAAAAATGAAATCGATAAACTTTAGATTGTACTTTACTATTTTTTATTTGTGAAATATAACAGGCAAATATATTTTAATAAAAATGATAAATAAATAGACATTTTTAAATTATAAACATTGAATTTAATTTATTTCTATTTGCAGGAGTTTGTTTTAGATTCTTAGAGGATCGATATTTTATGATAATTTATTTTTATTTTATTTGTATTTCAAAATAATTTTTTATAGAAGAAAACAATATACGTTTTTAAACTTCGAGTATGATATTTAATTCTATAATATCTTGTTGGTATTTTGGGGTAAAAAATAACGGCAAATTTTGTTAATACTCGGAAAAACTTAAAATATTACCGAAAAACTGGAATATTTATGTAACTTAAATATTTGACATAATCAAAGTTGTTCTTTAATTGTTATTAAAAAACGAACAATCATATTATATACTCGTATATTTTACCTAGCATATAAATTATAAACAATTATTTTAGATTCTGAGGCATATAAATTATTTTAAACTAGAAATTCATAAAAATGTTTTCTTTTAAAACTAAGATTTTAAAATATATTACGAGATTTCTTATAAGTCAACTTTTATCTTTTATCAATAAAAAAATGTCTTTAAGAAAGTCTATATTATAAAAATGTATAAAATGTTCAAGTTTTATAGCTAAGGATTGTATAATTTTAACAAGGTTCCACGGAAGTAGATTAATATTCTGTAACCAAAAATTCCAAAAATATAGAATACAATTTTTTTATAGTTTTTTTATGTTTAAATTTGGACGAAATTACATATTAAATAACCAAAAATAACTATTTAGTTATTATTTTGTTGTATTTTTATAATATTAATTCAACTTACCGGCTACCATATTGATAAAAAGTAGGTAATAAGTAGTAACAATATAAATATAATATAAAATATCTACACTGACAAACTATCTCAGCTCAGAATCGTTTTTTGTATACAATCAAGTTATATTTTATAAAACAATATATTTTGGCACCATATGAACGCAATTAATAAATAATAATTGATATTATAGTATTATTTAAGTATTAATGGATAGTATTAAACTTTATACTAACTGTGCTTTTAGTAAGTACTTCTTCATTTTTACCATGTAAATTAAATGGATATTCAATGGTATTTTTTGTGTTTTGACTTTTCATTAACTTTTCATCTTCTAACTTGACTAAAATGACCGAACAATTCATATTTTGTACCATTTGAAGTTTCTGAAAGTAAAATGCTAAAAATGTAATTAAATGCTAAATAAATAGATATTTTTAAAATGTTAGCTTTGAGTTATGAGAATTTTACTTTATTTCTATTTCAAAATAATTCATGACTTAGAGCGGAGTGATTATTTTCTTAATAATAATTTTTATTTTTCTGACAACAATTTTTATATATAAGAAATCTTAGAGATCTTAAACTTTGAGGTTTGATCTTCAAAGGCAAAAAATGATATTAAAAATGGTGAATAAAAAGATATTTAAAAATACAAATAGTATTTAATTTTAAAATAAATATTAATTATAAATAGATTTAGTTCTTTAAATTTAATTCACACAAGAATATGAAATATATACACAAAATGATTTAGAGCGGAGTGATTATTTTCTTAATAATTATTTTTATTTTTCTGATAACAATTTTTATATATTATGTCGCATCCACATACTGAAATTCGTCCAGGTCGTGATTTTTTACGAAAATACATTATATGGACATCCATTTCATGAAATGGACAATATACCTATATATTGTGTACTTATAGTGCAATTGTTATAAGACAAAACTGTTATGTTATTTAGCAATAAATAATTATTTTATATCATAGTATTATAACTATACTTTTCTATATTGTTTTATAAACAAAAAATTTTGTATTTATAATACAAAAAAAATGTTTTTTTTTTTTATTGTTCTTGAAATTTACAAATTTCCGCTTCGACTACTAAAGGCCATTAGCGTTACATTAATTTATACAAATATAACAATTATATATTTATATTATATTTTTATTTAATTTTTCATAAACCATCATACGTATATTATATTTTAACAAATTAATTAATTGATTCATTTAAACATTTACATGACGATTGATTATGACATCGACTGTTACATAGCATACTTTTCAATAATAAATAAATTATTAAATCAATCAATTAATTATTTTGTTAAAATATAAATATAATGTAATGTAATATGATATAATTTTTATATTTTTGTTCATAAAACAATATAGAAAAGCATAGTTATAAAACTATGATATAATATAATTATTTATTGGTAAATAACATAATAATTTTGTCTTATAACAATTACACAAAGTACACAATATAGATATTGTCCATTTCATGAAACGGACATCTATTTCATGAAATGGATGTCCATATAATGTATTTTCGTCAAAATTCATGATCTGGACGAATTTTACTATCTGGATATCCAGTTCACGAAATGAGTGATTTCACCATGTGAATGCGACATATATAAGAAAAAAAAGTTACGATCTTAAACTTTGAGGTTTGAGGATGGTTTCTAATTGTGCCAAGTTAGTAATTGGGGGGAGGGATGAGGGTTAAGCAACACATTATTTTCTAAATAATATGGAAAAACTAAAAATATTACGGAAAACTGAAATACTTATATGTAACACAAATATTTCATAAACCCAATTTTGTTCTTTAATTGTAATTCAAAAAAGAATATATTTCACCTAGCTTATAAACTATTATTTTTTAAGCATAATACCTATATAATTTTCAAAATATTTTGTCACTATATGAACGTAATTAATAAATAATAATTGATAGTAATATGGGTATTATTTTAGTATTAATGGATACAATTTATATACATACTTCACTTTCACTAAGTATTGCTTCATTGTCATTTGTATTATCTGGTAAATTTGATGAGTTTCCTACAATTGATTCTACAATATCTTGTTCCTCTTCGGTTACAACTGATTTAATTTTTGTGTTTGAAGAACTTGTAATAGGCGCATCTGTTTTATTTATCTTTTTACTTTTTTTCGATTTACATTTGTTTTCACTAGCGTCTTTTTCTGAAATGATTGAGCATAAATGTTGTATTGATATTTTTTGTAAATTTATAGTCGCCGAATTATGTTAGGTAAGTATGCAATTTGTGGAACATATCTACACCCTGCAACAGTGGTGCATATACGCAAATACTGTTTGAGATTAGGAGTAATGGAGAGGGGGAATTAGCTCCCAAAGCCCCGCCCCCCAATTTGAACGTATATGCAGTAGTGGATCTGTAGTAGACACTTTTATTTATAAAAGGTTATCAAATAACATATTATAAGCTTATAGATAATTGTATTCTTTTATAGTTTTACGTATTTGAAACACAAAAAATAAAATTATATCACACTATAGGAATTTGTTTTTATCTTTTTATTATTTTTTATTACAACTTATATTATTACTTTCGAATTTTAAGTAAATTTACTTTATACATTCAAATATGCTTATACAATTGTCAACGTATATAAATATTAAAACGATTTAGGATAGTAAAATTTTTAAATATATAGGTATGAGGTTTTCACACACTAACGCATCCTCTCCAGTATTGTTTCCGTCTTATACACGTATAATATTCCAAATAGTACCTATAGTTAGGTAGGTACTACCTACGCCACTCTAGTTTTGTCAACTTTAATAATAAATAAAGTGTATTACATACGACATTTTAAAAAACGTAAAGGCAAGAAGATTACTAGTGTTTGTTTTGTGGTTTTTAAGATATGTATATAACTACAAGCTGATCCCGAGCACTTTGTTGCACATAAAAAATTACAACTCTTAAAAAATTGTGATTGTTCAACTCCTTTTGGGTTTAACTAATTGTAGGAAGTTCAACTCACCCATGGTGACCAATTGACATGGTAGTCAATGTTCGAAAATTTGATTTGATGTATGCTATTATCTGACCTGCCCGAATAATCAATGGCAAACCATAATAAATAAATACCTATGTACTAATTTATAATAATTATTTCTCCTATATAATCGATAGCAACCATTTATAAACAAAAATGTCCACCGTAAATCTCAAAATCTCTGTTTGAGCACTTCCCAGGGTTTGGCTTACCTGGTTCAATTGTGAATCCAAGCCATTCAAGGACACACAAAAAATTTCATCAAAATCTGTACAGCCGTTTAGGAAAAGATTAAATACTTACACAGTTACACACGAAAATAAATATATATATTTAGATAAGCAAGTTAGTCTTAATAGCTGATTAAAATTAAAATTTCATAAAAATAAACGCACAAATAGGTTCGGTCTAATAAATCTATTATTAAAGCTAACAACACGAAATTGGTTCTGCTGAACGACGGACTATTTTATATGTCTCTAAAAATGGACACAACACTTTCGGGTGAGACATCGACTTAAACTTAATTTTTAGATTCTGAGCGGAGCGATGAATGTATTGATTTTACAATGATGTGTTTTTTTTTTTTATTTTTATTTTTGTGTGTGTCATCACGTTTTAGGACAGTAAAAATGCTTCGATTTTCTTCAATAGTACCTTTTCTGATAGGAAAGTGAATCTAGTTGGTACTTTTGGGGGTCAAAAGTTAAAATTTCCCAGTAGTTTTCATGAGTGCCAGGAAAAACAAATGAAAAATTAAGGGAAAAACGGGAATTTTTACGGAAAACCAATTTTCGACAAAATCGATTTTGGTTTTTGGTATAACTCTAAAAGAAATGACTGTAGAGACATGAAATTTTGACCGAATGTCCATATAAGCATTTTCTACACACCATAGCATTTTTAAAATATTCTGACTTATTTTGAGCTGTTAACGGACATTTTTAGTTTCCAATTTTTTTAGTTTTTTTTTCTATAAATGTCAATAAAATTTTATTTGTTGGGTAAAAAATCTTTAAAATGTAATAGTAGGCTTCTAATATATAGTTTCAAAGGCAGATGAAAAATATTAAAAATCTGTAGTCACAATTTTTTTTATAGGTAATCAAAGTTCAAATTTTGACAAAATACGTAAAAATGACGAAAATGTGCAATTTATTTTGAGTTAGAAATTCATAAAAATTTTTCTTTTTAAATCTAAGGTTTGAAAATGTGATACAAGAATCCTTATAAGTTTGCCTAATTTTATCAATGAAAAAATGTTTATAAGCAAGTCATAATAAATTTTTATGAGCATTTTAGGTTCAAATTTTTACAAGATTAGATATTCACTCGATTTCTCATGTAACGATTTTCTTAATTTGTTGCAATTCAAAAACGAATAACTGTAGATGCATGAAAATTTCACTGAATGTTTATATTAGCATTTTCTATATACCATCTAATTTTGAATTTAATTTGACTGTTTTTGAGCTTTTTACAGACCATTTCAAATTTCAATTTTTTTTTATTTTTTTTTTTATATAAATACAAATAAATTTTTATTTGTTGGGCCAAAAATAATGAAAATTTAATACAAGGCTCCTGATATATTGTTACAATAGCAATTGAAAAATATTAAAAATACATAGGCACACATTTATTTTTTATTATCATTTAAAGTTCGAATTTTGACAAAATTCATCAAAATCTCGAAAATTATAAATTATTGTAATTAAACAATTATAAAATGGTCAGTTTTTATAACTAAGGATTGAAAATTTAAAACAAATATTCTAATAAATAGTACATACTGTAATTCAAAAAATCTAAAAAATATTTAAACACAGTTATTTTTTACAGACATTTTAAGTTCAAATTTGGACGAAATTACATATATTAAAATCAATTTTAACGAGTAAAAGTATATATTTTAATATTTTCTAGCATCACTGATAATTTTAGGTTAATAATTAAATAATATGAATAATATTAATTCAACTTAGCAGCTACTGTAAAATAACAATGTCAATATAATTTAAAATATCCTAGACTGACATACCGTCTCCGCTCAGAATCGTTTTTCGTATACAATGATATTATATCGTTGAATTCAAATTTAATACCATCCATTATACAGTGACCTACTTGTAACCTACTGTACAGCAGAGCGACATCCACTTGACCCCCTTTTTTTAAATTTAGTTTAGTAATTTGTAACACATTTCTTACTTTTCAAATCAAAATAATTCAATATATCCTTTAGATGATTGGTTTTTGGATTTGATTTTTTTATTTTTTTCACCACAGTTTCATTATAATTTTCGTTATTGAAAACTTTTTTTGTTTTTTTAACCCTTGTATTCATGACTTTAAAAAACTAAAATGCAAAATAAAATATTTTGATTAAGAATATACTTATATAATACTATACAGTCTAGAAAATTGGTGGACATAGTATGTAATTTAATAAATTTATCATGTTTTAATTTAGTATACGTCTGTACATGTATTATGTATGTATAAAAAATTTCGATTAACTTTTGAAATTTTGATGTGACATCAAAATTCAAATTATTTGTTTATTTGATCAAAATAAACAATTTTACTGCATGCATAATAGATGATTTCCATTTAATATTTTAATGTTATACTTACAATATAATAATATAATATATCCTGTATAGTGTACCGGACAGTGCAGCTGGAACTCTCGGCCCGCGGGAGAACGAACAGTGAATGCTTTGGCACGTCGGTCAGTGACCGAAAGTTATGCAACGAAAAAGGTTTTATTATTATTCTGTGGTGACTTGAGATGTACTAATCTGCCAACACAAAAAAACTTATAACCTAAACTATAATATTATAAAGACACCACCTCGCGGACGTATAATAAAACCCCACCATTAATACCTAGTTCCCATCATCGCTGATTGGCTTGTTTGAATTTATCGCGGTCAGCGACACTACCGCAACAGCAACTGTGCACATACCTAAATCATAATATTAAATAATATAATAACTACTACTTTACAGTAATATAGTATTAATATTGATAAATTACACTTTATATACAAAAACCAATATTCGTTATGTATTAATTTAAATCTTTAGTTAGTCTAACTTTTTATAAAAAAAATAATATACATTTGGGTATTCATGCAAATAAATTATATTGTTGGGCTGTGTAAAAATTTAAAAACTATTTAAACTACAATTCGAGTTTCATTTTCTATTTTAGTTTATTACCTATATTCATCAATAGTAATGTATAACGATATGGCCACCTATTTTTAAATCACAATCAACTATTTACGTACCTATTACCTAGGTATTTACCTATTACCTAGGCATGTACCGTTTACCTAGGTATGTTGGTTATGAACGCACCCAATAATAATTCTCATACATCTCCAACTATTACACCGAGTGATTATTTTGCCATTGAACGCTCATTATTTCAAAACGTAAACATTTTTTCTTGTCTTCTAGTCATTAAAAAACAATATTTAAAAAAAAATCGTTTAGGTATATTATTAATAGTTTTTTATGCTTCACATTTTTTAAGTTTTTACTTTTTTGAATGACAACATACAACATCCTCATTTAATTTCATATTCCAGTTAGATTTTGATATACATAAGAATTAAATTCAGAATGATTAGGTAGTTATTATGTGTCATGTGTTTTATTTAATATTAATATAAATAATTTTAAGAATGTTACTTCTTTTAAAAAATTTATAAAAAAATTAGATTTAGATTATATTTAAATTTTGTTTTTGCCTCTTTTTTACTGGCCTCTTTATTATATTGTTTTACTCTATTTCATGATCTTTATATATTTGTTTTAAGTCTAATTAAGTCTCCTTTTACTTTTATTTTATGCAATCTATATTTTTAATTATCATTTAATACTAGAGTACTTATATCTTATATAAATTCTTTTAAGAACTGGCTCTCCCAGCACAAGCTTGCTTTTTGGGAGTGCTGTAACATTGTCAAATTTTCATGTAATTTATTATTTTGTTAATTTATATTTTTACGTATATATACCTACCTATATTTATTATTTTATTTTAATATGTAAAGATGTTATTGTTGCAATAAATAAAGTTATTATTATTATTATTATTATTATGAGTTATAAGTATTTAAAGCTTAGATGAGCGGAATGGAGAAGTATGCTAATACTAATTTCCTGTAAATAGATCATAATATAATATTATTACTCGTATGGTTATTGTATGCAATTGATGATATCTACCTCAGGTCAATAACCTTTACCATTCGATTCCCGAATATGCACTACAGTGTTTGACAATATAGGTATAAAGCTATAATAAATACTCATTTTTGAACTTAAAATAGTTACTTATCTATATTATACTGCCATGTGTGGACAAACGAAAACTCTGCAGAGGTTAAAGTCTATCAGATTATAATCATACCTGATATTTGCCACATTATCGATCAATGCCTAACGCCAAAATTGATTTTTACATTTTAACATGTCTTTGTAAAATATAATAGTACCTACGACTTATAAATACTTAATAATATAATAAGAGTTTTGCTATATTATTACTATATTATTTGAAAAATTGATTATTACGATTGAAAGCGATTATAATCTGTAACTATTACCTTCCTTTTTCAACATTAATCAAAAATAAAATATGTCCAAAATATATTTTAATTTTTAAACGAAATCTGAGTAATCTGACAACAAAGCTGAAGTATAAGCTAGAGTATTGGAAACTCGTCTAGCTTTTGGTATTGGATAGTTGTATATTAATATTATAAATTTAAAAGCAATAATAAGTCAACGAATTTTTAAAATTATTTTTTAGTAAGTTAAATGTTTTATCTATATTATTAATATAGTGTTTATACTTCATTAGTTAGTACGTACCTTGTAACTAGAGTACCTATAGTTACCACTCACAAATTACCTATAGTGAAGTGTTTCCCAACCTGTGGGGCACGCCCACACTGGGGGGCGTGTACACATTATTGGTGAAGCGCAAGCAGTCGTCATGAAGTAAATTTTCAAATCCTGGTTCGAAAAAGATAAAAATGTTATGAATTTCTAACTCAAAATTATTTGCACGTTTTCGTGATTTTTAACGTTCGTATTTTGTAAAATTCGAACTTTAAATGCTTATAAAAAAAAATTGTGACTGTATTTTTAATATTTTCTATTGCAATTGTAAAATATATATAGGAGTCTTGTACTAAAGTTTCAAGCTTTTTGATTGACTTACTAGAACTTAAATTATTGGTGATGAATAAAAAGTTTAATTGAAAAACTGACAACTGATAATTTCATCAAATGTTTCAAATATGTAAGTGGTAAGTAATAAACTAATAACTTTAATTTCTTAGAAATTAAAATATAGAAAGTTTAACAAATAAGAAATATACAAACAGCATGACATAATATATATTTTGTCTGTATTGCCACAATATAAATATTAAATACAAACATTCACGAAAGGTATATAAATACATAATATAGCCTATATAATATATTACCTATACTGGCTATATTTTAATTTATAATATAGTTTTATTATAAAAGTAAAATAATAGTATTGTTAATATTTTATTCAAATTATATGGCTTAAACCACAAATATAGATGCTATTTGCCTATTTATAACTATAGGCTATATTATATCATTATGCGTTATGGTTACAGTGTAAAGGCGGTCCCACACGACTGGTGTACTTGGCCAATATTTGTCACTGGTGATATATGACCAACATTGGTCTTTGCTCCTACATGACTGGTGTACATTTGCAAGTATTTTCAATGCCCAGCACTGGTATACTTGTCATGGTAATTGCATATTCTCCCACACGGGGTGTATAGTTGACCAGTTAATAAGTTTATAAAGTCCTCTCAATGAATTAAATTAAATAAGTCAGTTAGAAATGGATCCCGAACAGAAGAAGGTCGTTGCTGTTGCAAGTTATATTGCTTTGAGCTGTGCGTACTCGTTAAAAAAAAAAGCCAAAAAAGAAAAACGTAAAAGAAGATGGTGGATGGTTTCTATACTTCAAAGTCGTGAGCGGTAAGTAAATTATATTAATATTTATAAATAAAAATAAAATAATTTAGGTACATGGAAAAAATTAAAATTAAAATTATGAATACAATTAGTTAATATTTTTTTAAAAACGTTTATCGTAGGTATAGTGCTACAAATATGCTGAGTGATTTAAATAAAGAACCGTCAGGAAAATTCGAAAATTTTTGTAGGATGTCTGCAAGTGATTTTGAGTACTTGATAAATAAACTAGGCCCTCTCATCACAAAAAAAGATACAAATATGAGAAAAGCTATTCCAGCCCAGGAGAGATTGGCCATAACATTACGGTTTTTAGCTTCGGGAGATAGCTTTGTAAGTTTGTCTTACCTATTTAAGGTATCAAATTCAAGCACGGTATAAGATAGATGGATTTATCTTAAACCGTGATTACAAGAAATAAAACTAATAGGTATAAACAATGATAAGAAATAATATGACAAGAAAAATATTTTTAGCATAAAATTAAAAATTCTCAATATTCATATTATTTATTAATACATTATTATCACGGTTATAGAAGCGCTTATATTATAGCAGTTTTACGGAATAATTTGGATTTTAAATGAAAAAAAAAAATACAAAAATAACTCGTTACTCATTATAATAACGGGTTAGATTATATTATTTTACACATTAAAATCAGCTAGTTAAGTTACAAAGTTAATATGAATAAACTCACTTAACTTTAACTTTCTAACTAGTTAGTGCCCAGCTTTGTTAATACCTAACTTATAAGTTATAAGTTATAAGTTTAAAATGTAAGGTTTATGTATAAATAAAAAATGCAGTTCAAATGTTTTGTTTAATAAATTCAGCGGAACAAAATATGAATGATGGAACAAAGATAAAATTTAAAAATGAATATCATTGGAATTAGCGATCAAAAGATTACCTATCAAAATGATAAGCTGAAACGGGCACGCTGTGTATCATTTATATGTTATTTTTCCATGTAACCCGCCCCCGCTGGCCTGAAAATTTTCGAACAAAAGATTATACAAAGGTATACAAGGTATTGTTCTACGATACAAGACGTATGGTCGCCACAAACTATTCTTTTTGCACTGATAACAGTAATAACAACCACGAATGAAGATGTACTTATTATATCTTAATTCGTGATAACTACATTTAAAATTTAAAAAAAATCCATTTACATTCATTTAGTACAATATTTTTAAAATAGTTCCGATCCTCAGCGTCCCATTAAAAAAAATTAGAACTTAGAAGAGGTACGCTAAAATACATTTAAAATAGAAGTGGTAATCCGTCCCCCGCAGCCCCCCCCCCCAACCAATTCAAGCACTGGCAGACTCATTTTTATACAATACCTACGAACAACGCCGATTTTTACCTCAGCCTAGTCCAATACCACAGATCCTCTCGGTCTTTCACTGACACTGAGACGCACAGTTACACCACATTTGTACATATTATGACGTACATTGTTTAATAATTTACGCCACAAATATATGTTTATCGCAAAAAACCCATGGATCGTGTCTGTGGAAAAATTGTACGCACAATGTAAATTTTTACTAGCGTGGACGGGGCCTTACACGTCTTTACCTTTGAAAGCTTTTGCGGTTTACTTAACTGGAGGACTGTGATCATCGTGGTCTCATTTTGGTAGAATCACAGAATAAGACACACAGTAAGACGGGCTGCACTTTACTAAATATTTTCTTACGAAATGTTGGACAACACTGTACGCGCTGAAAAAAAATAAGATAAGGGTAATTACTAATTATGATAAAAAGTCATTGAAAATTGTTTTATTATTTTTTCTAACATTTTGAATAACGGACCCGGGATCGAGGCCCCCTTTGGGAAATAATTTCTTACACATACCTGAGTCGGGTTCGTATTATTGACGACAACTAATGTAATCTAGCAGTATTGAAATTTTTTTTTTAAAAACTTGAAATGCCCGAGTGGGAAAACTGGTTCGAGATCGCCAAACAGTGCAAATATTTGCCAGAAAACGATTTAAAGGTAAGTTTCTAAGTGTAGGAATTCTAATGTTAATTTCATGTGTCTGTTTGTTTAGAAATTGTGTCAGATCGTATGCGATTTGTTGATCGAAGAAGCTAATATCCAACCGGTCAGCACCCCGGTAACAGTTTGTGGGGACATCCATGGACAAGTAAATATTGCAATTTGTCTTCTGTCGAAATCTCATTGTTAACAATGTCTGTTATTTTCTTTAGTTTTACGATTTAGAAGAATTGTTTAGAAATGGAGGCCAAGTCCCCGACACCAATTATGTGTTCATGGGTGATTTTGTTGACCGCGGATACTACAGCCTAGAATCTTTAACTAGACTTTTAACCCTAAAAGCAAAATGGCCACATCGCATCACATTACTTCGAGGCAATCATGAATCAAGGCAAATCACACAAGTCTATGGATTTTATGGTAGGTATTCAAAACAAATTAACAGTTACCCATCTGGTGTCTTAAAATTGTTTTTATAATTATCTCTTTGGATATATAAGCATTTAAATCATAAACCAAAATTACAAACAATTTTATTTTATACCTTTAGCATTAAATCTTTTTTTTAATGTGTACGTCAGTGTATTGTTATAAGCTTGTATAAAATATTGAAATATGTTTATCTGCACTTGTTTTGAGTATTGGCTAATATCATATTCATACACATACTTTTGTTAAGCAATGCCTGTATATAGTGAGTTGATTATCTGTTTTGTTCATAATAGCTCCAATACTATTAAATCCAAATTTATGATTATCCAATTAATAGAATTACACTTTTTATAGTCTATTCAATCTATGCCTAAACAGTTGCCCAAATATTAAATATAGTTTGTTATCATCCTTTGCTTAGTTTTGTAATAATACAAATATACAATATTTAATATATAATTATATGAACATGAAACAAATAAGTTAAAATTATAGCTTGCTCATTAGAGCAAATAAAATGGACTCTTAAGTTTTAGATTAAATACATACTATACGAATATATTTTAATAAAATAAAAATACATTTCTAAACCATTCAGTATGTTATAACTGTTTGAATATAATCATTAAAATTGTTTTAATATACATCAGGGGCGTAGCGTGCTCTGCTTACACTTGAAAAGATAAAGTTTTTTTGATTAATGATATAATTAATTTAATAAAAGTTATCAGTAATTTTTAGGACAAGTAACATATTTGATGGTTGCTTACACAGTAGGGCATACAGGCGACCGCGCCACCACCAAACACATTCGCATATTGTGATGCCCACAATAATTATTAGTGATTTATTTTCGTATTGCTCTATTTATACTTTACACCGTGTAAGTTGAATTGAAACCGCTTACGCAAATCTATTAATGTGATATAGCCATATAGGCAAAGCGCTAAAAGAGGGCACACATATTATTACACAGTTTGTAAGCATTTTTCATGATGCGACAATGTTTAATGTTTATTTAGGTATAGAACCATCAAATGCAATTGTGACGTGTGTCTGTATTATATGCTCTACGTTAATAAAAAACATTTTATTAAAAATGGGCTCTTCAGGTTAACAATTTCAATTGTATTATTGAAAATTACTATTAAAACTGTCTTGATCAAATAGCATGATGCAATTGACTATATTACTAAAAAAAAATAAGAATCAATTTGATAAATAAATAAAATGTTTTTATTAATTATGTGTATTTTAAAAAAAAAAATTGTAAAATTCATAACTAATTTAACTTTTTAGAGGAAGGGGGGAAGTTAGTAGTACCACTGCTTACACTCACTCAAAACCCATAGTCAGTGATAAGCATTGAATTGCTTATCTATGATTTAATATAATTTTTAACATATTGAAAAAATGCACATGATATTTATTTATAGTTAGGTGTAATTTGTAGGTATTATGATTTTCCAAAAAATCCCATATTATATGCTTTGTTTGACGAGAGAATGTGGTTACACACAGACCGAAACCCTGAACTTGTACCCTGCTGCAACTGCCCAAATCACTATTCCTCGGCTCCAGTCGTATCTGTGAAGTAATCATATTCTCTTGGCAAAATTAGTATAGTTGACCTATAAGCACACCCTATTTGAATTAACTTTTACATAGTTCTGTGCAGTTTTCTATGACCCAACCACAATTTATTTTATGCAATTGCATCTTAACTCTGTATGAACTCGTTATTTTTCAACAGGGAATACTTAAATGTACATATTTATACAACATAAGTACTTGGGTTCCTGTTTGAACTTGAACCTCACATATTATTTAGTGCAGATGTACAATTTAAAAATTAAGTAAAATAAATTTGAAATTTGAAATCTTCCTTTAAAATAGTCAAATTTATTATTATTTTTCTAATGAGAAATATTGTTTTAATTTTCAGATGAATGTATGAACAAGTATGGAAATGCAAATGTATGGAAAGAATGTTGTAAAGTTTTTGATTTATTGTCTGTTGCAGCGGTATGATTTTTTTTATCAAGAAATTTAACAGATTGAAGTTTTTAATATTTTGAACTTTTATGATTTTGACAGTTAATAGACGAAGAAGTATTTTGTGTACATGGTGGTTTATCTCCTGATATTTCAACATTAGATCAAATCAGAGTAATAGAACGCAATCAAGAAATTCCATACAAAGGTTATCCAAAAATGATTGTAGTTGAAGATTTATTTTAAAGTTTTATTTTATTAATTTGATGTTTTTATTTTTTTAGGAGCATTTTGCGACTTAGTATGGTCTGATCCAGAAGACATTGATAAATGGACAATTAGCCCACGCGGAGCAGGCTGGTTATTTGGATCCAAAGTCACTGAAGAATTTATGGAAAAAAATCAATTGGAGCTAATTTGTAGAGCACATCAATTGGTTAATGAAGGTATATAATATTCAAATTTATACTTATGTTCTGTTCAGGGCTGGTTTCATTTCACGAAATTGTATATGTCGCATTCACGGTGAAATCACTCATTTCATGAACTGGATATACATATAGTGAAATTTGTCCAGACAGTTAAAACTTTGACGAAAATACATTATATTGACATCCATTTCATGAAATGGACAATACCTATATTGCGTACTTAGTGTAATTATCATAAAACAAAATTATTCATGTTATAATTTAGCAATAAATAATTATTCTGTATTATAGTAAACTATACTTTTCTATATTGCTTTATAAACAAAAATACTACAATTTATGATAATCTATAAATTATATTATAATATTACATCATATTTTTATTTTATTTTTCAAAAACCATTCTTACCTATATTATATTTTATAAATTACTGACATTAATGTTACACTGTTACCTATGAATTATTATGAAATAATCACGTAATTAACAATATCTATATTTCTTATATTGTTATATTGTTATATATTAATAAAAACTCCTTGCTAATCAAGTAGAAGTGTTTGTTTTAAAATTAACATGCTATATAACAGTCAATGTCATAATCAATCGTCTTGCAAAAGTAAATAATAAGGAAGAAAAATATATAGGTATAGTTCATTAACTATTGTTTAAATCAATCAATTAATTATTTTGTTAAAACAGTATAAAAGATATAGGTATAATTTCATAATTAATGTGAAAAATAAAATAAAAAGCAAGTCATGGATAAAATGCTCCGCTGTACAGTAGGCTACAAGTAGATCACTGTACTATAATGGATGGTATTAATTTGAATTCAATGATATAATATCATTGTATACGAAAAACGATTCTGAGCGGAGACGGTATGTCAGTCTAGGATATTTTAAATTATATTGATATTGTTATTATACGGTAGTTGCTAAGTTGAATTAATATTATTCATATTATTTAATTATTAACCTAAAATTATCAGTGATGCTATAAAAATATTATAATATATACTTTTACTCGTTAAAATTGATTTTAATATGTAATTCCGTCCAAATTTGAACTTAAAATGTCTATAAAAATAACTGTGTTTAAATATTTTTTAGATTTTTTGAATACAGTATGTACTATTTATTAGAATCTTTGCTTTAAATTTCAATCCTTAGTTATAAAAAC
>JANEHU010000971.1:0-12716 GCA_027563435.1 Nasonovia ribisnigri | reverse complement strand
AATTTTATAAAATAATTTACCTAGATTATTTTCCAAAGTGGTTTGGATTGAATATTTTATGAACCTTGATATTCAAATGTTTAATCACAATTTCAGCTTAACCAATTATAGATACTTTATTGCAATTAAAAATAAAATAATCATAAAGATGAATCTTGAAACTTTTTTCCTCTATCTAACATAACTTAAGATTTTATACACACAAAAATTTTGTATTTTTTAAGCTTTTTGTAACATAAATATAAGTGCATATAACATATATTCACATTGTTGAACACATTGACATGAATCATACTTATAATTTTTTTTTTTTATTATTTAAAATAAAATAATTTGATTAAATACATTGCATTTAGATGATATGGTCTGAATATAATTAGGCAATAATATTATTTTTATATATACTTAACATTAGAAAAGAGGACGCAAACCAGCGATCGATTCAAATTCTATATTTAATGTTCTTGAAGAATATAAATTTGAATTGTTTGATAGTAAAAAATTAAAATCAAATACACACCCAATATGGACGAAGATATCAGAAAAATTAAACTTTAAAGTCAAGCCTTTAAATTTATTTATTTCGGTATACAAAGATCTACATCACTTTCAAACAAAACTAAAGGAAAGTCTAAATATGGAACATACAGCGTGTATCGTAGAACAGACAACTGACGAAGAAAATGTATCGAGTGAATCAGACGAAGATACCGAAGAAGAAAATATTGATAATCGTATAGAATTATTAGATAGCAGAAGAGTTATAGATGATTCTACAACATTATTTAATTTTTATATTCCTTTTAAAAAGTACTTAGAGTTTAAACCTTCGATTATAGAATACCGTCAAAAGCATAAGAGAAGAAAATACAACGTTTTTAAACAAAATATCTGGTCCGATATTATAAATGATGCTTTTTTATCAGAGACTAAGCTACCCTGCAACTTTATTTACAAAAGAAATAAAGTGTCTATTGATAAAAGTCGAAGTAATTATTTCTTCACATTTTATGCCAAGTGTAAAGATTGCGACAATAAATTATTTGGATGGAGTGATAACGAACCAAATGATGGAGATCCACTTTACATCAATATTCGGACCAAAAACACTAAAGGATGCGAGTTAGAGCATACAAGTAAGAGGCCACTTAAAGGCGAAAAACGGAATGAAATTGGTAGGCAATTATCAAAAGATCTAGCCAGTAATTGGAGACGAGATAATGTTTCTGATATGGAATTTGGCCGTATTTCCCCTCCAAATTTATATGGACTTCCAGTTCTCCGCAAAGCTAAACAGGAATATAAAGATAACGTTTTAAGTATAACAGAAAAGTGTCCATTTAAGTCGTTAGTTGAGTTGAAACATAACTCTCAATTTTCTGGTTCAATACATTCTATAAGTATTGATCCATTGATTGTGCATTACTGGAGCAATCACCAATTAGTTATTTATAAAGATTTATGTAAATCTTACACAAAAGTTTCTATTGATGCAACTGGTGGATTGGTAAAAAAAATTAAGCGTTCATCTCTTAATTTATTATCAAGCCACATTTTCTTGTATGAAGCTGTTGTAAACACTGGGTATGGACAAATACCGATCACCCAGATGATATCGGAAAAGCAAAATTGTCTCACAATATACAAATGGCTTGGAGATTGGCTTAACTCTGGAATTCGACCACCTGATGAAGCTGTGTGCGATTTTTCCATGGCACTTTTAGGTGCAATGTCAAGAGCATTTTGTGACGGGATTAGTATCCGTTCTTACTTGGATAATTGCTTCAACATATTGGTAGGCCAAGATAGACAATTACCTCAATGTTTTATACGTATTGATGTTGCGCATATGATGAAAATTTTTTGTCGTTTAAAACCCCTAGCTGGAATTAAAAACAAACATCTAAAAAATTTTTATGTCAGAGGACTTCGACTTTTATTAACATCATGTGAAATGGACGAGTTCAAAAATATTTTAACATCATTATTAACTGTAATTATGAGTGAAAAAGATGGTTGGTTAGCCGATAAGTCTATTTCTCCAGCTGAATCAAGTCGGGAATATATATTGGATTTAATTAAAGGTATTCAATTTGACATGGATAATTTATATGATGAAGATGAAGATATGATTCCAAATGATGAACCTGTGTTTGAAGTTGAAGAAACTCCAGATTCCATTGCAGTGTTTTTGAATGGTATTTATATGATGTGTTCTGATAATGCTAATTCAACGGGGGATCGTATTTCTGCTTATTATCTCCCCGACTTGGCAAAAGATGTAAAAAGGCTATGTAAATATTTTCCTCTGTGGACTGGAGTTATGAAATCGAAGTTTAATTCTCCATTTAATATCGCTTCCTCGGCTGCTGTTGAAAGTGATTTTGGAGAACTAAAACATAAGATTCTTCGTTTTGAAGCACAGCCAATGACTGCAGATCGATTTGTATCCAAACATTTAATATCGATTAACAGTAATAGTAAGCTTTTTAGAAGTTCTCAGCTAAGAAACGAGTTACCAAAAACTTCTACTAATGATAACAAAACAATAAAAAAATTTAAGCAACAAGAAATCGATTGGAACAACATTCATCTTGATGAACAAAGTGATCGATGTTCTGACAGTTCATATAATTCAACAAAACATCACATTTCAGATACTGTTATAGACAATGCACAGTTTGCTGAGTCAGATAGTAGTGGCTCTGAAATGTCTAAATCATCTTTAGATGTAACAGAAAATTGGCGTGGTAAAGGTAAGAATGAAGAATTAATACCGGCCATTAATGAAAAAAAACAAAAAAAACCAAGACTGACAATGTACATGCAATCAGCTCCAGAAATTGATCAAATTTTAAACAGAAGAACACGTTCTAATTTGAATACATTATTAGTTAATGGTAATGTTTCTACACCTCTTCGTAAAATGAGAAAAAAGTATATTGTAAACAACACTTGTCCTTTTGACTCTATTGCTTTTATAATATCTATGGCATATATTGACCATCCTCAGTATAAATCTTTTATAGATGCTAGTGATAATACTCTATTACAGTTTTGTAAAAAATTAGCAGTAAATGGTACAAGTAAAATATCCTATATGACACGCTTGGATATTCTTAAAGATATTTTTGAAGAACAAGAAAGTATTAATAATGTTAAAGTTATTGATGCAAGATGCAATGTACTATTTATGGTTACAAAATTATTGAAAACAGCTCCATCAGCAATTGATCGTATGATATGTTCTAACAATATCAACTGCCCGCACTCAACTAGAGATGTACCAAGTCCTACAATTATAGTTCGGTTACAAAAAAATAATATACAAGATTTGAATGATGCATTAAAAACATTAGTATTTCCCAAAGAAATAGAATGCCCATCGGACTATTGTACAGGAATAGTGATTGGAACAATGCACCTTCAATCACATTTGTTTATTGAAACCGACGTCTTCGCTGATAATCAACAAATTCCACTTCGTGAATTTCCATTGGAATTGGTTGTTGAAAATGCAAGGTAATTAATTTATATTTTAATAAATTGATACAATTACTTTTCAATTCATCTTTATTTTGAAAAAAAACATTAATTATTTAATATTTATGAGTTAAACTTTTATTATAGATATATGTTTTATGGTGTTGTGGCGTATGGAATGGGTCATTATATTTCATACATCCGTAGAAGTGACGGTACTTGGGAAACACACAATGATCTACAAAAAAAAATCAAAAGATTTTCTTCAACAGGAGATAAAAAGGTGAACCCGCATTGTTTAGTATACATTAAGTTTTAAATAAAACATAAAAGTGCATCGGTTACGATTATTTTTATTTGATTTTAGTTTTATATTATGTATAAAGTATATACACAAGTTTTGTATTTTACAACAGTAAATAAAGAAATATTTCAAAGATATAATGGTTAAAAATTATTTTTATTTGAACATAATGTTATGTAGTAGCTTACAACTATATTATACAATATTAATCTTTATATTTTCACCAAATATTATTATATTATTTATAATTATGTATTTTAATATTTTTAAAAATTGTTTATAATTTCATGAAAATGTATTAATTATTTACTTGGAAATTTTGACAACTTAACCATATAATGTATGTATTATTAGTATTTTTAACAGGATTGTTTTATATATTTGAATTGATTATTATAAAATCGACAAATATAAAAAATACACTGCAAAATTTTAATGTAAAAAATAGAAAAATATATTCAGTAAATTTGCTGCAATGATACAGGTAAAGGTAGGTAAGTACTAAGTACCTAATAAAAAATATGTAAATATAAAAAAATATATATAATGGAAAATCATATTATTTTTCTTTGAATCCGATCAATCAACTCTAATTCGAAGTCTAAGGGACCATGGCATCAATTAGTGAGGGAAGGGCTTACATGAAGTTGCCTTCCCCATAAGTATTTTGTTTTTTACGGGCCCCATGAAGGATTGCAAATTTTTACCCGAGACATGCAATTAGTTGCATAAAAATTGCAACATTTTGATACCAGTTTGAAGTCCGTGAGGCCATGTGGGGGGCTGCGTGAAGTTGGCCCCCCCATAAGGATTTTGGTTTCTACGGGCCCCACGAAGGATTGCAAATTTTTTCCCGAGACATGCAATTAATTGCATAAAAATTGCAAAATTTTGATACCGGTTTGAAGTCCATGGGGCCATGTGGGGGGGCTACGTGAAGTTGGCCCCCCATAAGTATTTTGGTTTTTACGGGCTCCACGAAAGATTGCAAATTTTTTCCCGAGACATGCAATTAGTTGCATAAAAATTGCAAAATGTTGATACCAGTTTGAAGTCCGTGAGGCCATGTGGGGGGGCTGCGTGAAGTTGGCCCCCCCATAAGTATTTTGGTTTCTACGGGCTCCACGAAGGATTGCAAATTTTTTCCCGAGACATGCAATTAGTTGCATAAAAATTGCAAAATGTTGATACCGGTTTGAAGTCCATGGGGCCATGTGGGGGGGCCAACTTCACGGACGTGCTTATGTAAGCACAAACATGAATGACAATAGAATAACGGTACTAGGACAACATAACCATGATCCTCGGTTAGTAGATGTTCCTATGGTTCATTTGAGAAGAGCTATTGGTACAGCAGGTACAAAACCTGGAACTATGTCCAGCTCTGTTAGAGGAATTTATAACAGAGAAATAGTCGAGTATGTAAAATAAGTTCAATAATAAGTAGTTTTAACTTTTAACTAATAGCCATGGCATTGCTGCAGAATATTGTTATAACTTATAAGACAAAATTATAAAATAATTATAATAATAATAAAAATATTTACTGCCTTAGAAATCCAGAAGGTGCAATAAATTATACATTTTTGCAATCGCAATTATGTGTAAAAAAAATGCATCGGCGCCGTCATCCTAGGAGTCCATCTACAGTTGAAGAGTTAATAGATATTGAGCCAACAACAACATGCAGCATATGGATCAACAATGCAGAATCCATCCTCTAAGTATAATTGTACAAGCATTATCTATAAAAATAAAATATTTTAATACAATTTTATTTAGTTTTTTTCAACAACAATTACCATTAATGGCAGAAAGTGAAAGGGTTGGCATAGTTTTTGCAAATTTAGATGCTATCCACAAATATAGAGAAGAGCTGTTAACAGTAACAGTTGCAGGAATTGATGGGACATTTAAAACGGTTCCCGGATGTCCACCTCAATTCACAAAAGGATGTCTTTTAACATTTCAAGTGGTTTTACAAAATGTAGTAAGTATAAATAGTATAATTAATAATTTAATTTTCCTGAAGTACATACATTGACTGTATTTTCCATTTGAGTCTTTTCCAATGGTTTATGCACTGACATCAAAAATGACCCAGGCTGCATATGAGTCTTTTTTGATAATTACTCGCCAGATTTTGCCGTTAAACTATGTGGAGCTAGTTATTATTTCGGATTATGAAAGGGGCTTGATAAATGCTGCGAAATCAACAATTCCTGAAAGCGGATACCAGGGGTGTTGGTTTCATTATTGTCAGGTACTTAAGTGTAGTTACCTAATATACCTATATTTACATAATCAAATAATTTTATTTATATTTTCTAGTCTATTGTAAGGTACTGCAGAAGGAGTATGAATAGTATATTCAACCTATTCCAATCAAGTCCTGAGGCAGCTAAAATATTGCGTATGGTAATTTCATGAATAGCAGATTACTGAAATTAATAAGAATATATAAAATAGTATAGATACTTATAAATTATTATGTTTTACAAAAATTTCTGTTATAGGTCTTAGCCTTACCACATTTGACAGCAGAAGTACAACCCAATTGTAGGTTCACAATTTACCAGGGATTTAGAGAAGTTTCTCAACGTTTGGAGATTTTTCTTTCTAGTTAGGTAGAAGATTTTTGGCTTATACAAATTGGTGCAATATTGCTAAACCAAATGGGAAAACATTCTAATATTTGGGATTTTTTGCGTAAAATCAAATGTGTAAAATAATATTTGTTCGGAAATTGGAAGTCTAATCTAACTATCTACCTAACCTACAGCTTTTTATTTATTTGTTTAGTGCTGTGTATTACATGTTATGATTTAAGGTGGTTGGTTACAAATGTTACAATATGTTAAATAATAAGTAATTAAATATTTTATTTTTATTCTAGAAAAATTGTTGCTGATTGAAAATCAGTGTTACGTTGAGATGGACCAAGTTCGAAGAAACCTTACAGTAAATTAATGATTTAATTATTTTTAAATGCATATACTGTAGTATATCTATCTCTCGATGGTACACATAAAAAGGTCTAAGAAAATTAACACTATTTTGAAATAACTTTATTCAACATAAAAACAAACACACGAAAAATACGGGTCTCTATCAAACGCTCACAGGACAACGTGTCCTTCACTCGAAACCCGCACTGTCCCCTTCCTGTGGTTCTTACGTCCTTAAATATTATTTTACAAGGTGCTGCCTCAGCTCATTTGCTTCATTGGCCTAATATTACGCAATTTAAACATTTAACTAAAATAAATAATATTTTTCCCATTATTATTTGTTGGCACATGCCACATACAACAATACAAAATACCTACTTAAATATTTATGGTTATTTGTTATTTTTAAATGTTAAGGTTAGAAATCATACGTCTAGAGTAGAAAGAGCAGATGCAACCCGTAGAATAAGGGAATATATTAATATATTAAATGAGGATGGGAACTTCTTGATGTTTCTTCAAAGAGCAGGCCATATGATGGACGGTTATCTTCATGGACAAGTTGGCACACAGCCATAGTAAAGTTCACCTGATAAATTTAATATTTTATTTTATATTGACAAATCAATTATTACTACGAAAATTGAATTATTTTTACTTGCAAATTACTTATTTACAATATTTACATTTTTTGACAGTTGAATTACCTATTCATTTTATATTATTATTTCATTTATCAATAATCAATAATACGTGTCATAAGTTGTATTTTACTATTTTAGATTTATCGAGTACCTAGCGATGAATGTATTGGTTTTACAATTGTAGTAACCAGTTCGCTCTCACCGCTCGGTTGCTCCACGCTTCTTTTACGACGAATGTACGTTGACGCTGTTGACTTGGATCGGAAGGTTTGACGTGTTTAAGTGAATAAGTTAAATCAACACGTTGAAAACAAGTTATACTTTTATTTAACAATAAAACAATTATATTTAAAACAAAATTAAGTTTGTCGACAGAATATATGTATTCTGCCGGAGAGTAGCTATTTGCACTAAAACTGGGTTTTTGTACTTATTGAAGGCGGCAATGCGGCTGTTACTAGTCCGCGACCAACATAAGCACTATTAAGTTTGGGATTGAGTATTGAACTATCTCTGAAGTCCTCTGTAACAAGGGCTCCTATTTATATGGGACATGCCGTGATTAGGAAAGGGTGATTGACGTCAATAGGAATGGCGTGATGTGCTGTAGCTCAGCACTAAGCCAATGAGATGGCAGCATCAGTGGCGTGATTATTATTGTAGCCGCCTGAACTTTGGTCTGACGTTTTGTGCTAAAACGTCGGTTTACTACATTCCTCCCCTCTTAGAATGATACTCCGTATCATAATCGCGGATACACAGAATACCCTGTGTTTTGAACTGTTAGAAATGTAAGGGATAGATTTCAGGACATAGAAGGAAATCACTGGCATGTTTACAAAATGTTTGATCGATTTCATCGTATGTGGAAAACAGCTCTTTGGACCTACTTACAGCTAAAAACTTATAATTAGGTTTGACATATAAACATCTATTATTCGTACAAATTGGTATGGGAATTAACTGAAAAAGCGTTAATTCCTGTTGATAAACTAAAGGTACACATAAATATAATTTTGCCATTTGAATAATAAATTGTTATATCTGACAGTGGCATTATTTCTTGTACATTATTTTCGTTTATATCAATTGGTAGATCTGTCCCACTGAGTAATCCTATTTTAATATCCAAAAGTTGTTTAAGCAACTCTTTGGGAATGGAGGGGTATATGAGTCCTACTCTGGCAGTTTGTATGACGTCGAACAATATATCGTTCGCAGATAAATATAATTGTAACATTAGATTTAACTGAATAAAATGATTAGAAATATAGTTTTTTTTATATTGTTATCGATCGCCGTATTTCTTACCTCGTTTTTTAGTAACTCGATTGTTTTTAACATAAATTTACAACGAACATACAATAAGACTATTTGGAAAATACTACGGATACATAAAAATAAGAACTATAAATAATGTTATGAAATATGAACTATAATGTTCATAAATCGGTCTCAAAAAATTTTTTAACATTGTTGATGTGTATCCTGTAGTCCCTCCTCCCTTTCTTTATTGTAATGTTTTCGTTGTCGTGAATTAAAATAATTTCAAATGGTCCGCTCCAATTCAAACTTAAAGAGTTTTTCTTATTTTGTTCCCTAATTAGAACTTTGTCTCCCACGTGCAATTCCAATGGGTTAATTGTGCGGTCATAATTAAGTTTATTTTCGTTTTTTTTCTCAATCAAATTATCTCTTGCAATTTTGTGTGTTTCCTGCATAATTCTTTTTAAATCGAATGAATAATCGTCATAGTTATATTGCGGTTCGGCTGCTTGCAAAAACACCGATGGTATTATTGGTTTTTTTCCGAATACTAGTTCGTAAGGTGTATACTTAGTGGAGGTGTGTACTGTAGTATTGTAGCAAAACATTGCATAGCTCAATAATGCATCCCAATTATTGTCCTTATCTACGAAACTCCGTAAATAAGTTTTTAACGTTTTATGTGACCTTTCTAAATAACCGTTCGATTGCGGGTGCCAAGGTGTTGTTTTAGTTTTTCCTATTTTTAATAATTTGCATACATCTTTAAAAAGATTAGATAAAAAATTAGTCCCACAGTCGGTTAGAATAGTAATTGGTATTCCATAAATACATACAAAACATTCTACAAAAGCTTGCGCTACTGTAGCGGCATCTGTCGAGACCAAGGCTATCGCAACACCATAACGTGATAACTCGTCTTGTAAAGTTAAAATATATGAATACCCTGCTGTTGTTGTAGGTAGGGGTCCTACAATGTCTAAACATACTTTATGAAAAGTTGTTGATACCGTAGAAGTGATTAACATTGGTTGCTTAGTTTTTTTTTCTGACTTATTTTTCTGACAAATGCTACAGCTTTTAATATAATTATCAACGTCTTGTTTAATATTTCTCCACTGATATTTTAGTTTCAGGCGTTTTACAGTACGGGAGGTTCCCTGGTGCCCCCCTATTAAGGTATCGTGGTATTCTTTAATAATTTTATTTTTTTCGTCTTTTGTAAAACATTGTTCTTTATAAATGGTTACTTGTATACCGGTATTCCTGAATAGGTAACGAAACATTGCACGTATGCGTTCGTAGCAGGTCAATGTTGTTAACCCTTCTAATCTAATTATTGAAAATTGATTTATCTGTTTATCGACACAGAATAGTTTTATTTCTTTTATCGCATTAAAATAACCCTCTGCACTAATTTCCATATAATGGGTGTTCTTTAGATTGTAAAAAATAATCATTATGTCTAAATGGTTAATTATTATGAACTTGCTGTTCTCATTAAATATTATCTGAGGCGTAAGATTGTTATTGCTTATTATTTCTCTTATCGCTGGATGCGTTATTATTTTATCCTCGGAAATTGGTAAAATCATGTTTTCACCTGCTTTTACTTGTTTTATACTTCCTTCTATTTCTATTATTTTAGAATTAAAAATTGGCCTATTTTCTGCCTGTTTAAATTCTTCGAATTCATTAATTGGTTCATCGTTCGTAACAACATGTATACGTGATAAACAATCTGCGTTCGAGTGTTGTGAGCCTGCCCTATAGACTATTTCGTATTCATACTCCTCTAGTTGCAATCTCCATCGCATTAATTGAGACGAAACGTTTTTTATATTAAATAGATATGTTAACGATCGATGGTCGGTAATTATTTTAAACTTTTTACCGTATAAGTATGGCCTAAAATGTTTCACTGCCCATACTATTGCTAATAATTCGTTTTGTATTACGCTGTAATTTGTTTCTGCTTTGTTTAACGTCCTACTAGCGTAAGCTACCGGTTGATCTTTTGGTACCTCCCCTTGTGAGAGTACGGCACCTATTGCAAATTGGCTAGCATCTGTCATTAGATTAAAATTCCCGATCTCCCAGTTAGGGTATACAAGTAGGGGGGTGTCGGCACCGATGCGGTCAGGACATTTGCGGTCGGCACCTTTTTCGTGCCATTTGCGGTCAATTTATATTTTATTTCTATTTACCTGACTATATAAAATTTAAGGTGCTATATATAATATATTAATATATAATATTATATACTTATTTTGTGCTAATAGGTATATGTTTAGTTATATTTAAACTTCCCTTCACACTTTTCCAGGCTTAGGACTGGCAGTGTTTTGTTACTGGCGTGTTTAAAAGTTTATAATTATTATTATAAATAATTCATATAATAATAATATATTTTGTCAATTACTTACACAATAAACATATACTTTTTTTTTGAAAACCTTATTATAATTATTATAAAAAATGCACATATATAATAATATTTGTCATTCACAATTCACAATTCACAATTTACAACATTATTCTAATTTTTGAATAAAAGCTATTTTTTTAAGCATTTGACTAAATCGTTATCTATTTCATACTCTACTAATGTTTTTTTAATTCTTTCGTCTAATTGTATGTACATCTTTTAATTGAACACAAACCTATTATTCTATTTTCTTCTCCGTCATCAAATAACACAAATTCAGAACCGGAAGGTATAATTATATCTTCTCTTAATTTAGGATCCAACGAATTTCCAAGTGATTTACGTCGTATACGATTCAATGTTGTTTTTATAGACGAGTAAACCAGAATTTCTGTCACTAAATCTAATCCCTGTTCTATTAGTGGCGTAAACTCTTCTCGAAAAATTTGAGCTTGGGATGTTATTGTACCTAGTGTACATTGTTTCGCAATATTATATTTTTTTTTTACTTCAATTTTTAGTAGGTATATAATATTATATTATATAGCACCTTACATTTTATAGACAGGTAAACAGAAATAAATTGACCGCAAATGGCACGAAAAAAGTGCCGACCGCAAATGTCCTGACCGCAAATGTCCCGGAACCAAGTAGGGGTGGGTTCATCAATGCGTTTTTTAATTCTTGGAATGCGTTTTCGCACATGTCCGTCCCCACGAATGGTGTGTCTTTCTTAAGTAGGTTAGTTAAAGGTTTAGCAATTTTGGCGAAGTTGTCAACGAATCGGCGATAATAATTTAGTAAACCTAAGAAAGATTTAACGTCTTTCTCAGTTAACGGTCTCGGATATTCTTTAATACAACTTAATTTATTAGGATCTGGTGTAATCCCGTCTCCGCTGATCAAATGCCCTAAGTATAAAACCTCTTTACGTAAGAATGTACACTTCGTGGGTTGTAATTTTAATTTATGTATTCTTAAACGCGTGAATACCTGTTCTAATTTATTCTGGTGGTCACGTAAGCTTGACCCATGGACGACAATGTCATCCAAATACGCCGTACATAGTTCTTCCAAGCCCATTAAAATAGCTTTCATGGCTCGAGTGAATGTAGCTGGCGCGGAACTAAGTCCAAATGGTAATCGTAAAAATTCGTAATGACCAGATTTCGTAGAAAACGCCGTTTTATGGGTGTCCCCCTTATCTATCATTATTTGGTGATAACCACTCGCAAGGTCTAGAGTCGAAAAATACTTAGACGAACCTAAAGACTCTAATATTTCTAGAATATTTGGTAATCCGTAAGCTTCGTTTTCCGTGACTTCATTGAGCTTACGAAAATCTACGCACACTCGCATTTTTTGTTTTCCGTTTGCGTCTTTTTTCTTTTTAACTACTACCAGTGGAAAATTAAATGGAGATAAAGAGTCGCGTATTATAATAGCTTCTTTCATTTCTTTCACCTGTTTCTCTATCTCTTCCTGGTATGCATGCGGTAATCTATATGAACGAATATTTATCGGTTTAACGCACCGAGGCGTATTAATTTGATGCGTAACTATATCAGTGGCACTTAATAGGTCACCTTCAAAAAAAAAATAAATCCGAAAATCGACTACAAAGGTCTAAAATGTTATCG
>JANEHU010000970.1:0-12178 GCA_027563435.1 Nasonovia ribisnigri | reverse complement strand
CATTCCAAGTATTTGTATTTAAATACAATTTAAAAAGTATCTTTTATAAGATTGGATGTGTTTTTTTTTTATTAGATAGGTATTTTATATTTTACCTTTTTGAGTTAGGTAATAAGTTACAATATTATTAATTTTACAGAATGAAAAGAACAGCAAAAATGTAATTTGTGATACACATGAATTTGAACCAGATGTAAGTTAATCATTACCCACCCATATTATGTATAATTTTATATTTTTATTTGTTTTATCATTAATATTATTAATTTTACAAAATTAAAAGAATAGTGAAAATGTAATTTTATTATTATTTTATTATTTTTAGCATAATAACAGCCAAAACCAAACAAAAGAAGTTACTAATGATGTCACAGGTAAATACATAGTCTTAATAGTATCTATTAAAGAACAGAAAATACATATAAATAACCTACCTACTTCAAATATAAATATAATAATTTTTTGGAACATTTGAAATTTGAATTCTACAATTTTAAACATATCGAGTTTACTAAATTATAGATTAAAAAAAATATATTTATAATGATTAAAGAAAATAGGTCCTTGAATTAATTTATTTTACTAAATTATTTTATTTCATCAATTATTTATATATAGCATATATTATTAATTATTTTAAAATTAATGATTAATATTGGATAATAATATATACTACATTTTGTATTATTTTATCTCATATTTAAATAAATTTAATCAGTATTCTATAATGTATGCATGGACGTTTTTGTTTCAGAGTTTAATATTACTATCAATGATCCAACAGTTAGGTTACCAACCAATCGTCTAGAGTTTTATCAAAGAATTATTCAAGGTCCATATCGTCCAATTTTAAAGCTTTACCCGAGAACCTTACAAGGAAAGAAACAGCGTTCGTTTCAAAAGTCATGGTATGAAATGTATAGTTGGTTAGAATATAGTCCGATAGTTGATGCAGCATTTTGCTTTCCGTGTCGTTGTTTTAATGGAAATGAATCTAATATCGGTCAGACAGAAAAAGTGTTTACTAAAACAGGATTTAATAGTTGGTATAGGGCTTCTGAAAGATTAAAATCTCATCAAATGTCAAAATATCACATAAATAGTAAATCAGCTATGAATAATTTTTGTTTTAAAAAATCTATTGATGAAGTGATTGACAGTAATAAAACTTTACAGCTAAGTAAAAGGGAATCAGAACGATTAAATAACAGGGAAATAATGAAACGTTTAATTGATATTGTAATTTGTCTTGCTAAATGTGGTAAGCCTTTTCGTGGGCATAATGAATCGCACACCAGTTATCAAAAAGGTATGTTCTTAGAATTGATTCAAATCTTATACAAATACGATACTGTTTTAAAAACTCATATTGATAGTGGTCCTAAAAATGCAATTTACACAAGCAATGTAATTCAAAATGACATTATAAATTCTATACACAATGTAATCATTCAAGAATTAAAATTAAAATTACAAAATACTCATATTGCAATTATGGCAGATGAAACCAGCGACGTAGGTCACCACGAGCAACTCTCTGTGGTTTTTCGCTATTTTGATACCAAAACAAATCGCCCAATAGAAACATTTATTACTTTGAGACGTATGTTGTGTGTAGATGCAGAATCAATTTTTAATGCACTTGATGATGTAATTACTTGTCAATTTATGTTAGATTGGAAGAATGTAATTGCAGTATGTTTTGATGGAGCAGCAACTATGGCAGGTAATATAAATGGCGTACAAGCCAAATGCAAGAATAAAAATAAAAATATTTTGCATGTGCACTGTTATGCACATTGCTTAAATTTAACTTTAATGGATGCTGTTTGTGCTAATGCAAAGTATAGTGAAGTAAATAAATGTGTCTTTGATTTTCTTGGGACGGTACAATTCATTTATTCTTTTATTGAAGGGAGTCCAATACGACACGCAGTATTTGAAAAATTTGCCAAGTTAGATGGTGCTAAAGTACAAACATTGAAATCAATGTCTCAAACTAGGTGGGCTTGTCGCGCTGATGCAGTGAATGCAGTTAAAAACAATTACAAAGCTTTATTATGTACGTTAAAAGAAATAAATTCAAAATGTTTGATACCTGAAGCAAGAGCTAAATGTCGTGGACTTCTATATCAACTTAAAACCTTTGAGTTTGTTTATTGTTTAAATTTAATGCAACCAATTTTACAATTGATACTAAAAGTGAGTTCATCTTTACAAGCTTTGAACTTAGAACTTTTTACTGCTGTTTCACTTATACATGCCTTAAGATCTTCATTAAACTCATTAAGGAATTCGCCTCAAGAAATGCAGTCTATATTTTTGAATACAGAACAAATGTGTAGTGAAAATAATATTGAAATACCTACTGTAAAAAATAGAAAAGTTTCAAAAAAGAGAGATGATATGCAGTGTTCTACATCACAACATATTTATCTTACAAAGAGTGAAGAAATGAAATTAACTGTTGTTTTTCCATTATTAGATGTGTTATTATCTGGAATCGATGATAGATTTAAACAAGAAACATCTGATTTAATAACCGTGATTGGACAGTTAATTAACTTAGAGTTGAATTGCAACTCATCTTGTGTATACATACTAAAGAATTTGCTAAACATTCAAACACAAGATCTTTTTGTAGAGATTAAGCTTTTAAAAAGTATTGAGGACACACCCGAAGGAACATCATCAGATTATGTTTATAAGTGGCTTGATTGGTTAGCAATAGAAGGAAGATCCGATACTTTCAAGACATTTTATAACTGTCTAACATATTTTGTGGTTATACCTGTGACCAGTTGTGGATGCGAAAGAAGTTTTTCAAAAATGTCGATAGTAAAAACCAAATTAAGAAGCACAATGGCACAAGAAAGGCTCAATGCATTATTATTTTTATTTATAGAACAAGAATATGTGTGTAATGTCAATGTTGAGAGTGTGATTGATGATTTTAAAAATGTCCCTACAAAAAGAAGACTCATTCTTTGATTTGTGTTTGTTATACACTTATACCTAATGTTATATTGTTTTATAATATAAATATAATGAGTTGTTCAATGTTCTTATTATTAAACATATTAGATAGGTACATTCCTCTATATACCTACATAATATTTATAGAATTTTGTTATTCTATACACTATACAGAATACAGTATACGCTTACACATTATGCATGTTGTTTATTATCTAATTTTATTATATGGTGTAATCCAGGCTTGTATATAGATGAATAATAATATTAATATTTCTGGAGTTAAATTTAAAGGTAGGTACTGAAAATACAGAATACTGTATATTATTAATTGTAACTTGAATTTATAGAGATAGACTTTTTTTAAACTATATAAATGTTAAATTGGAGGGACAACCCCCCCCCCTTATTAGGGGGTAATGGGGCATTTTTCGGTTCATTTAGGTGGCGCCGGTCATAAGTTAGGCTGCCACTGCGGATGAAGTCTAGCCACGCCTATGGATAGTATAGCTATGAAAGTATGAACATACTTACGTACCTGTACTAGGTTTTTCTATGGAAAAGTGAAGGAGGTTAATACATATATTATCAGATCCCCTGCATGTTGTCCCCAGTGTATATGACCACTGGTGTAACTTATCGCAACGATGGCTCGTAATGTTTTATCAATACGATATTATTATCCGTCAAATTTAAACTGTCTGTGAACGTCCATTAAGCTCACCATCGGACGATATTAATAATATCGTATCGGCATACCTTAATACCTTATATACATACGAGTACACATAACATGCACGATAATGCCATTATTATGTATGTCTGAATACATTAATTACACACGAACCATGCTGTCTGCGCTGTCATCACGTCTGACTTTAATCAACACATATTTTCTCAAAATTACTTTATTTCGCACACACGTATTTGTAATTACAAATTACACACACACACACACACACACATACACATTCACCAGATAAATATAGTAAAATATACGACCTCGTGATTGGTGGTTTTTTATTTATTTAGTAATTGCTTTATTGTTTACAAGTTATCGTCTTGCCGTAAAGTTAAACGTAAAAAAAAATATGTATAGCCAATCCACCTCACATCAACGCGTATATTTAAGTACCACACGTAAAAACTAAATAATATTTATGTGCTCTATATCATTATTATTATTTGTTTTTTTATTCAAAGCGTACGATGATAAATTGAATTCTCCTTTTTCGATATCAAGTGTAATTTTATCATTGTACCGGCTCTATCCGGGAAATTGAAGAAACCCACCACGACGAATAATAATATTATTTTTTTTTACATGATATATTGTCCATTGCAGCATATTATGAGCCATGATGAAAATTCCAGAAAATGTCTGTTTACTCGTCTATATCCAATCGGAAATCTACAACTGGCCGGAAAATGTTAGAATTTCCATCAGCGTGAGCGTCAACTCTGTCACCGTGTTGTTTGCAATGTATATACTAATAACACACCGGTAAACTATGTAAACGTGTACGTGTCCACCTTCAATCCAAACTTCAAACTAATTTCAATATTTGAGTATCTAATGGAAATGAACAATTCACCGTTGAAAATAATTTTTAAATAACCAGTTCTATAAACCGCTGGTTTTTATAATGTTTTATTTTTTTTTTGGATATGCTAAAATACACAAATAATTATTATAAGCAGAGTGCCTCTCTGTAATACAGTATAGCCATTTTCCAAAATAACCAAACAAAAATATCAACTAAAAAGAAGTCGTTGACTTAGTGTACTATGCGATGACTGCAGTGTCCCCTAAATTACACAAATCTCAAAAATCATTAATACATAGTATCGGACACATTTCACAAAATTATTAACACTAAGATATAATTGTATGGTAGGTACTGTTTATTATTGTATGTATCTGGAGTAGCCGAAATCCTATACTCGATTTAAGTTTTTTTTACTGTACTTGTATTACGAATTTAAAAATAGATAGTGCATAATAATTTATGAAGGTATACCTACTTTATTCGAAAAATATGTCCCTCTTATTTTTATTTAGACTTAGTGATGCAATACCTAATATTATATACACGTTAATATATTTTATATATAAAAAACTTTTCAACAAACAACGAGTAAAAAAAAGAACGAGTATTAAACTATATTAATTTTTAAAAGAGGTAGCTGCCTTGAACAGATTTATTTACATTTGATTTTGTTCAGAGATCAAATGTACTATATTATAATATAACAACTAGAATATAAGAAAACAAATTTCAAAAACTTTTTATTTACAATTGAGATGTGTATGACATAATATGTAAGCTGTGTTCTGAGTAATGTATTGTATATATTTTGCCTATAATATATAGGTATTGTCTAGAAATGTGTCATGCAATTTATGGAATTGTATACAATAATGATTTCAATGTAAATCTCACCAGTTTATGTAACTTTAAATTTGCATCACCCTGAATGGCTGTAGACGGATAGTTACCATATTTTACTCGTAATATATATATTAATTTAACGCAGGTTGTACGCAAATAAAGACAAATATACCTATACATATTCACCTCGTAAGGCATGCTTATACAATTTAACAAAAATCGACCCAAAACGCCTAAAGTTACTTTAAGTTTTGAAATAAAATCAAAATGCTTAATAAGTGATACACGTATAATAATAAGCTTAAAATTGAATGTACAATTAAATTATACATACACGTGTGTAATGTGTTATATAGAAATAACGCGTATTACATACGAACAATAATCTAGATAATATAATAGTAGGTACCTACTCTATACAGGCCGCTATTAAATTACTGCATTATTTTTTTTTATCATACACACATGGCACATGAACGGATATTATAATGCTATATAGGTTTGATCAAAAGTTTAAAATAAATGAGTACGTCTAAACTGTCAAACGCATGACAAAATAATGCGACGCGAACGTTTTTGATCACCATGGTACACGGAGACTTAATCGAACAAATCCGATGGACGCGTTGGATGACTCGTATTATATATTGTAATCATACGCCAAACGCCGAATAACGCCAACACAGACTGTAGGTACATTTTTTTCCCCGTTTTGTCCTGTCACGGGGTGTCATAATATTAGGAGGACATCGAATGGCTTAAATATCCACAAAAACAATAATACCGCATACCCGGCCACGTGTTTTTGTAACGTATCACTATGTTCTCTGTAGTCCCCCACGTCGCATACTCGCCTCAATAATAATATATTTTTATAATTATAAATAACTATTAATTAAACTCTAGGAATGTAATAACTAATAGTATATCAAATAAATAGATATATTATGATTACATATTATATTATATTGCCCGTGACAGGAACACCGCACCACATAAGACGGACTTCTTCTGGAATACGTTTAATACTTTAATATACTGAGGTCCAAGACATAGTTGTCCTATATGTATTTACCATGCCTATAAGTATCAATTTAGTGTTATGACCAAAACGAATACAATTTGACATGTTATAATAATATAGTATACAATAAAAATTATATTTTATAGCATACTAGCTGTCCAGTTCGACGTTTTTCAGGCCAAAGATTTGTATTTTAATTAAATATGTTTGTACAAAATGTATTTACCATATTTCTTCTAATTATAATACTAATATAATAATATGTAACCAATTATAAACAAAAATTTCCATTGAAAATCTTAAAATCGCTGTTTAAGAACATCTCTGGGTTGGACCTACAAGGTACAATTGTTAATCTAAACCTTCTAGGGAGCTACTCAAACACACACAAAAAATGTCATAAAAATCAGTCCAGCCGTTAAGAATGAATTCAGTGACATACACTGCAGGGACAGAAGAAATATATAGGTATATAAAGATTATAATAGTCGTACGGAATTAGGCCGTATAAAATCAAATAATATGCTGAAGTGCATACAATATACCCTGAGAAGGGTACCCCAAGACTATACAGGTATATAATATTATTATACGGACGTTGATGTTTCGATCGGATTCGGAATCAATACGCACACCTATCAAACATAACGCGTGTTAATATATATATAATATGATATTTTTTTTCTACGAGATATACTCGCGAAGGGAGTGACATGGTTCATTTCAGCACCGGTATTGAAGTTTTTACTCGTATCCGATATTCTTTAAATTTCTCGGAATATGTGCCCCATATAGTCATATATATATATATATACGTCAATAAAACGAAATAGCTAACACCCAGGTAAAACGTGAAGTATTCGTCTCCGGTGGACCCGTCAAATCTCCGATCAACAACCGACGAATATTCTTTCATCACACATTTTCAGCGCGGCATATAGAAAAGACTCAACGTAGTTCTACCCACTTACAGCGAACAACAAAACCCAGGAAAACTACCTCCACCTTATAGACATTTCACCGTGATCGTTGCTATTGACACGCGTCACTGCAGGTTGTGAACGTTTATTCGTTGCTGCAGCCACGTAGCCACATTAATATTATATTATTATTAAATTATTACTTGAAATGTGTGAGGTGTGTGTGTGTGTGTGTGTGTGTGTGTGTGCGTATGCATCAACATGTTATTAAAGTCGAATTAGACGACCGCAGCCACCGCCATTTAATTGGTGCTGTTTATCACACGGTGTAATTTCGATATTAATTACTTACATTTTTTAGGTACTCATTAAATACTACTCGCACGTAAATGGTCCATGAAAAATAATTTTCGATGTTTATTCACGTATATACGTTGTACATTAAAAGCGGGTTTACATGATTACTACACCCATATAATATAATAGCGTGCATTTTGTCTCGTAAACAAATAGGTAGTCTATTTATATTTTATTAGATATTATACATATTTTTTTCAATCGTACTTAGGTACTTATATAATATACAACCATTCCATGGACGTAAAAATATTCTCGGGTAGGTAGGTAGGCTATGTAATATTATTACTGTGTAATTGATTTAAAGCCTCGGATAATATAGAAGCAATTCATTATGCTGTCGAATTGATATTAGACTTCCGAGGTTTGAACTTTGAAATGCTTGTATAATGTATACAAATTAAAACAAATCATAATATTATTATTTCGTACGGATATATTATACGCCGATACAGCATAGATTCACGATATTGCCATACGATAAATGTATGTGTATCATATTATTATTATACCACTTAAACCATTTGGTATTTGTCCGCGTGGTCGCAACATAATTTAACATTACTTGGTGGCAATCCTACATTGGCTTATATTTGTGCACAATATTGTTCCAACAAGCCAAAAACACGAACATTTTTATTAAATTCATATAAATAAGGAAAACACGTCATATAGTTGAATATGTTATTATTTTTAACTGATATATGCGAGTTTATGAATTTTGTATTTTAGTGTATGTACGCAGGGGCGGATTTAAGGCACTGCGAACTATGTGGGGCGGCACATTTTTTATACCCAGGAAAATTGTATTCAGCGGCGGATTTAACAATTTTTATTTGGCATTAGGGCTAAAAATTGCTAAATCGCCCCTGTCTAATATACAATTTAAATGATAATATATATTTAATATAGCTTGGAATGAGATTGTTAATATTTAATTTTTCAACGATAACTAATATATATTATAGGGCCTGTCATGGCACGGAAGTTGACCTCATTCACTTACGTTTTCTGAGGTCGAGCATTAGCCGAAGTCACTATTTCCCGGATGGGTGACCACCCTGGTTTTTAGTGATGAATCCTCGCCCCACATACATGTGTTCCTCAATCAACCGTAACACCCTACAAAAATGCTTATGACCATAATTGCCATTGCTTTAAGATCAATGAAAAAAAGTATATATTATAATATTAGATAACGTACTATCTATACGGTACCTTTCCGTATTATAATTCAAAATAACTGATTATAATGTTATTATCTTATAACTCATCGTTGTATGAGACGTTTATCAAAAGATTAATGTTTGTGATAATATTTCAAAACAATATGACATTATACATTGCTTGTAATTTGAATATAATAATATTATTTTCTAATCTGTATAGATAATAGGTATAATTATTATTATAATATTATTATTGCAATAGCCGCTCGCGTTCAGTTTATGTAGATAATATTATTAGTTATTACTTGTTAGTTATTAGTTATAGATACTATAGGTAGGTACTCATTACCGTATCACAACCCATTTTTAACAAACGATTTATCGAACTATAATATTATTGTATCATTCCGTGGACTGTGGTGGCGGCGCCGGTGGTTAGAGATTTCTCACCTCTTTGAGAGCGGTTAATTAAATCACGTACACACGCACTGCAGACATCACGCACGGCCAGATAAACAGCCGACAGTGTCCGTAATGGAGATAAGCCGTCAAGACGGGTCTACCGGACACATGCAAATGAGAGAAGACGTGTATTATACTATAATACTATTATAGTAATATTAACATTACTACACGCACACGTGTGTGCACGTGTAACAAATGACCAGCGACGTATAATAATAATTATAAAAATATCGTACGCGCGTGTACAACTTGTATACGTATATATATAATAAGTAATACCTACCACCTGGTCACAATCTCACACAACCACACAGTATACCGTGTCTGTGTTTTATATAGCGAATTTTTGTTACCAGCGTATACATGCACTTATTCGCACATCAAACACTTAACATACACACACACACACACACACACACACACACACACACCTCGCTTCCAATGCCTCTTTGCATGCCAATTATTTATTATTGGCCCAACTATAGAGACTTAACCCTAACCGAAAATATCCAGGGTTATTAGAACCGCGGTACCATAAGCTTAGGTATTTCAAAAACCACGAAACCGAAACCTCACCACCGAAACTGGTGTTATGAGGTGTACGTTTTATACTTGGCTCTAGTCCTTAAAAACGCGTGATTTTTGTTAGATGAATTGAGAAATTAATGTTAAAATATAATAATGTACACAATTTTTTCCAAATTATTATAATATAAGTACCTTTAATAGCTGACCATAAAACACAGACGAAAATAACATTCTACTTTTATTATCAAATACCTATATATGTACCAATATCGAATGAATAGATTAAGTTTCGATTTTATAAAAGGTCAAATAGTTATCTTTTATATTACCTTAAATTATTGTACATTCATGGTATCATGAAATTTTTTTACATTCTTAAAAAATTCAGTTTAAAATACCGGTTGGTAGTTGGAACTGATACTCATTTATTGTATTTTGAAGAACTGGTACCTATATAATATGATCCTATGGGACTCGTAATGATTTATAGTTTCGATTCGAGAAATAGCCTTTATACCTTTAACGTCATAATATTGTTTAGCGCTCTCTTTCAGAAGAGACCGAGTTCCCGGGGCCGTACATAAAATTAAACCAGCGAAAATGGCGTTTAGACGTAGGCTGTGACATAAAGAAATTCAAAATTTATCAAAACCTGAGCACCAATTAAGTATGATGAATTATAAATATTTAAAATTGCTCGTAAAAACGTTATTTTAATTTCATTATGGTTATCGTTATTTGGTATTTATAACCAGCAGTGGTTGGAAACTGTCCATTTTATCAGCTAGTTTTGATTATCCACTTGTTTAAATGTATGATTGGGGTGGCTTAAGTCCGGAATGTTGTCATTGTCCAAAATCCGTGGTTAAACTTAACATTATAACCTGCTAATCTTAAAATTAACCAATCGTCAGACATCACCCTATGGGTATATACTAAGCGTTATTATATTATTACTTTGTAATACACTAATATGGATAGTCATCGATTTTCAAGCGACTAGCAACGAGTTTTTAATTCAATTTTGTAAAGTATTTTTTTGAGTAAAAAAAATAAATATCCTTAGGCGTACCTACTCAATCTTATTATAAGCCAACCTGTAACGAGAGTAGAATGTACGACAAATTCAGTCATTAATAAACGAATCAGCTACCGTTGAACGCTGAAGTCACTTTTGTGACCGCAATATTACACTCAACGAATATAATATAATACCTATTATTTATATTCATACTACGCGAGTGTAGCATAATTCGTATACGTAGGCGGATTATAAATACATATTAAAATCGCGTGTTTGTGTTGCGATGTATTTGACAATCAAAGAACGCTGCCGGCTGATTGCTCTCGGTAAACCGCCGCTTCAGTCCTACCCGGCACACCGCGGAGCTATATTATATAATATATTTACCTACGTATATGAGCTCACTATTGTGCGTTATTATTATTTACACATTTTATTATTATTATATTTATATATGTTGTACACTACAGTGCGTATAGGGCCTTTAGTCGGTGCTCAACACGACTGTTTGCCGGGAACAAACACACGCACACGCGCAGAGCCGAACTCTGAAAACACATATCCTATAATAATGTATATAATACTATTATGATGGGCACTCTGGGTTCGGAGGTTTTATTATACGCGCACTCGCCATTAAACACACAATACGCGTGCACTGTGGTTATTGCATTCCACGATATTATTATTATTATACCCATCACACACCGGCAGGCTGCAGCAGCTGAGGATATTATGGTAGCGGTGTTTATCATCTATTTATACGATTATTGGACCGTAAAACGGAGACTTTTCGGCAATGGTTACAGTACTGCAGTTGGTATTGTAACCATATTATAATATAACATATACGAATGTTTATTGAACGCGCCTTTACTAAAAAATATCATGGGCACACACTGGATATTCCGCGCCACCAGGTATTCTATTATTTCAAATAGGTACGTACGACACGTCGTGATCGCATCTGAGACCATATCTTTTTATAATATACCTTTTTTCGTTCAAGAAAACAAGAAATGGGTGGGAAACTGTGAACTATTTACCAAAATCATTGTATTATACTGCCCACTATTATATTATTATACATTTATACCTAAATCAACTTTTATAACGGCGAGACGACGACCATCAAGTGGTGACATCCTAATATGAATAATCATCGTATTAATATTATATTGTGTCGCATAATGGTTTCTATTGTGATATAACTATAGTAACTGCAACTCAGCTGATTGGGCGGAGCTTTACAACGCATTACGGTAGGTATAACTCACTATCCGTTGTGATAATACATCGATCTATACTCGCAATTGTATTGT
>JANEHU010000968.1:0-102162 GCA_027563435.1 Nasonovia ribisnigri | reverse complement strand
TCATTCTGATTATAACCTTAAATATATATTTTAAATAATAATAATAAATAAATAATCGTCACCTCAGAATGAAAAGGTTCTAATGTAGTTTTTGTAAATCTTCAGGGAAACATTTTTAAGTTAGACATTGACACATTGCATAACTTATTTTACCATAAATTCTAAATCGTGAAAAGCGTATGCTATATTAAGAAAGTTCCTAAGTACACAGACTTCACCTAAAATTTATTTTTACCTAAATTATAAATCGACTTAATAATAAAAAACTAAAATGTTGGTTTTAGAATGATAAGGTTGTATGTGATATTTCTTGGTTTCACCCTTGTTATTCACATTTGTATGAATTTGAACCTTTTCATTTTCTGTATATCATTGAATAATCAACGGATCGATACGATTTCAAGATTGAATTACAACAACAATAAATATTAAATAATTAAATACAAAAAACCATTAAAAAAAAAATGGATTTGGAACCTTTTCATTCTAAAACAATGCTGCTATATGTTATTAATTGTATTGTAAATGGGTATTCTACGTCAATTCAATTAACTTAAGTTTATAATCAAAGATGTTTGGTCTAACTTGATTGTTAATTAAGTATAATATTGTACATTTTATTTTGAATTTTATATTTATAAAAATATTATCTTTTTCTTATTATTATATTTAACGATCGTCACGAATATAATAAGAATACCATTTAATTCTTAGTAAATAAATAAATAAATATAACTACTTTGAGCTTAAATATATTAATGTATAAATAAATATGTTTCTTAATTATAATTAAAAATTAAAATAATATAATGTCAGTTAGTTTATATTGATAATTGTCTTTACTCTACATCAGTAATTACTTGGTAATGATTTCTGTTGACGTGTGTTATGTACAAGCAATTTTCATTAGGGCTTATCCCTTCTTTATATGTACCATCTTTGCCAAAGAGTTGCCATGAACAATAGTAGTCCGAATATATGAAAATACTTGTTTTCAACAACAGAGAAGTAGCAAATATCTCTGCTTCTGTTGCCCATGTGCCACTAATATTGATTGGATTTATCTCTAAATATTTATCAATATCACCAACAAAACTTCGAACTCTACTGTCTTCTGTAAAAAACTTTAAGAAAAATTTACAATAATTATTAATATTATTATATATAAACAAATAATTGTATAGCGATTAAAATTACAGTTATAAACATATTTTATAATAATATAATATATGCTCGATAATATAAATAGGTACTATCGTTTTTAGTAAATTATAAATTTTAATAATTTATCAACTTTTAAATAAAAAAATGTTCTATTATTAGTCATATAGTATTAAGTATTATATTTTATGAAAGTTTGATAAATTATGATTCTATTATAAAAAAGTAATATTATTAGATCCCTGTTTTTTATTGTTAACTTGAAATAAATAGTATTGTAGAATAGTTAAAAATAAACATAAATACCTTATATACGGCCGTATATCATTTGCGCATCGTCTGTTTACCTGAGCGAAAATATCGTACATCGTTTGCGCATCGGCGGAAAATTATCGTTTGCGCATCGTCTGTTTACCTGCACCAAATTATCGTACATCATATGCGCATCAAAATTCTAAACAATAGAAGGGTATACAAATGTACCTACACACATTTAATATTATATAGATAATGATAAATTTTAATATATATAGGCACAAGTTTTTATTCAATAAGCATTACAATTTTATAAATTATAATACAAATATACATATAGTTTGAGAAAAAATTATTTAAAAATAAATTGTATTCAATTAAATTAAAAAATAAAATAAATAAATTGTTGAAAAACTCAGTTGAATAATAATATTATAAATAAATACTTGGTATATTGTAATGTCCCATTATTCTAAATTTTAATATATATAGGCACAAGTTTTTATTCAATAAGCATTACAATTTTATAAATTATAATACAAATATACATATAGTTTGAGAAAAAATTATTTAAAAATAAATTGTATTCAATTAAATTAAAAAATAAAATAAATAAATTGTTGAAAAACTCAGTTGAATAATAATATTATAAATAAATACTTGGTATATTGTAATGTCCCATTATTCTTACAAAATGAAACCTGCTTATTTCACCGGTAGTATACTTAAGCCAATGTTTTTGAATATATTCAAGTTTTTGACGTTCAGGAGCCCGTTGTAAATGATTGATACCACCAGAAATATCTTTAATTTTAACATACGTCTCTGTCTGTATTTCCTTCAACGTTTCTATTACCTAAGTATATAAAACAAAATATAATAATTTATTAAATTAATAATTTATAAAAATGTCATACTTTCCAAATTGAAGGATGAGTACTGTAAAATTGTGCATTATAATGCGAATGAAATGCCTCAGGTCCATTGGTAGTTTTAGGTAAAGTTGATGGAATTTCTGCCCACATCTCTGGTGGAAATAAACAATTTTCTTGAATATAATTGTCATATATGTAATCACTAAAATGTAATACGTCACTATTTGGAGCGATTTCAATCAACTCACAAAACTGATCAGAAACTTCTTCAGGGGAAATAAAAGATAGACCAAAGAAATATTTAATCCATTTTCTGACTTCAGTATTAGCTTTATATTCATTTCTTAGAGCTGGGAAATCTTGATTAAGCTTTCTATACCAAGCCTGTCCTAGATGGAATCGGCAACCATATATATCACATAGTGGAAAACAGTGCTGAATTGCTAAATGTGCACTCTTTTCGAAATCCACTCTGATGGATTTTGGTTTGAATACTAAGTTATTCGAATTACATAAATTGATTAAAGATTGCCACATTTCAATATAATCGTTTGTTGTTTTTCCGGTTAAAAAATAATAAGCTAAGGGTAAGTATAGCCCGTTTTTATAAATATGGATCGTGTACAGTTGATAAAAATATCTTGGACAATATCTGAAGGTTCCGTCTGCTAGAATGAGTTCTGAATTGTCACATAAAGTTTTTAAATTGGTTTTACAAGTTAAAGATACAACTTTATTATCATTGATATAAAGAAATTGTTCTTTTTTAAAAGTTAAAATAGTTTCCTGAGAAATTAATTGCGAAATAGCTTCATCATATGATTTCGGCAATACTGGTAAAACCTTCCTTCGTTTTCTATATATATGTTGTCTGTAGTTGGAAATATCATTAAGCGTCACATGATCTGCTTCGGATATTGCTTTCCGTATAATTTTGTTAGGTCTTGTTGATATTTCTTCAGTAGCTTTCCTCTTTACGGTGTTTTTAATCTGAAAAAAATTAATTAATTATAAATTAGATTATTTTAACAACATTTCATGTATACTATATATTATTATGAATATGTTATTTCCAATTTCTGATTAATTTATAATTCTTATTTTGACTTACTTCGTGTTTTTCTATCTCCGAATCCGTCAATTGGAGATGGCGTGTGTGTTCTCCGCGTATTTCTAACACCGTACTTCGGTGTTCATCAATTTTTATTGAGGCATAGCAATCTTTTTTTGGACACATAAATATAATCTCACCATTTTTCAGAATTTTCCTTTCTGTAAAAAAATACTTTTGGAAAATGGCTGCAGCTTTTCCACGATTTGAATTAACGAATTTTAATTGATTCATTTTTACATGTACTCAAAAGTCAAAAAATTATTGTATAATATTATAATGTACCGATTACCGAACCGTTTACGTCTCGTGTGTTACGCGTACGTCTCGACAGCGACTAACGAGTGTTACTATCCAGTAATCTACTATCTTTTTTTTTTTTTTTGAGGCATCGACGACGCTGCCGGAACTTGATATACTTATGCGATAAAAATGGATACACTTGTGTACACTATGTACACTTTAGTTGTTAATCTCATGCTATATCGTATTATTATATTTATATTATATATATTTTAAAACAAAAATACCTATACAATATTTGAAAATTGTTATATGATTGAATATGATTAAAGTTAGATATTTTCGCACAGGTAAACAGACGATGCGCAAATGATATACGGCCACGAGTTCACGCATAACTCGTTCGGACGGGTTAGATTGAGGGTGGTATATTGAATTAAGCGTTGGAAGAATTCCTCTTTCCCGAAGGCGGTTCTGCCAGACCTTGCTAGTGAACTGGGCGCCATGATCTGATACGACGCACCTCGGATTTCAGTACGTGGCGATGTAATTGTTGATCATCCGATTAGTAATAGTGACTGCAGTGGCCTTCTTTATTGCGTACAAGCGAACATATCGCGAAAAATTATCCAAAACCACGAAAACGTATGGTACGTGATTCCAACCCTGTGGAAGTGGACCGTATAAATCAACTAGAACGTGACCTAGGGGAACGTCGGCAAGGACAGACTTAAGCCCTCCTTCTTGGCGTTGAGTAGACCTCTTTGTTCGTTAGCATAGATCACACGTGCGTATTACCGAACGTACACGGGTCTGGAGGTGCTTGAAAAAACAGAAATCTCGAATCGCTAGAATACATTTCTTTGGCCCTACGTGTCCGAAGTGGTAATGTACTGAAACGATGAGTTCGTCGATTCGATGATTTGGGACACAGACCAACCACTGGTCGCTGCTGGCATGCCGGTGGTAGAAAATAACACCTTCAACCACGCAGTAGTACTGACTTTGTGGCCAGGACTCTGGACTATCTCCGTTAAGGAGATCGACGATCTTATTCAAAGGTGGGTCGTCTTTTTGCGAGGACAAGATAGTATGGAAACACGGTAGCTGTCGATCACGTTTTCTACGAACACTTGTAGGAGTGCTTAGGAGAATACTGGGACCACCTAGCGACCTGGATACTTCTTCATTCCTCCTTACTGGGTTTCGCGACAGCGCGTCTAGGATATTGTCAGACCCTGGAATATAGGTGATCCACAAGTCGAATTGTTGCAAAAGTAGTGTCCAACGCGTAAGACGCCCGTTTCTAAGACGACACTGGAAAAGGAACGTCAACGCTTGGTGGTCCATGAGCACTTGAACAGGATATTCCAGTATAAATACGTGAAACTTTTCACAGGCGAAAACCACTGACAAAAGTTCTAACTCGATGATTGAGTAATTCCGTTCCGAGTTCGGCTGGCGAACAAAATCGTTCGGCGTTCTCCGTCGGACGTAAGTTGGAACAGTTCGGCTCCCAACCCGAGTTTACTGGCATCGGTCTGCAAATAAAACGCCTGATCTAACAATGGGTGTGAGAGATACTGTTCGGTAAACGATTGCTTCACGTTGTCCAACATTTTAAGTTCCTCTTCTCCAAACCCCCACGGTACACCTTACTTAAGCAGATTGATCAAGGGAGCAATTAATGAGGCGTGGTGGTCGGCAAACTTTCGGTACAAATTGCAGAAACCAATGAATGACTGCAATTCTTTTTTAGTACGTGGCCTGGGGAAATTGTGGATGGCCCGGAGCTTCTCGGGGTCCATGGACATTCCGGACGAACTAATAATATGGCCAAGGAACTTGACCTGCCGTTTAACGAATTCACATTTTGTCAACTTCAGTGTTATACCCGACAGGGCGATTTTCCGGAAAAGGATACGGATACGTTGAAGGTGGTCGTAAAAACTTGATGATGGTACTAGTAGATCGTCGACGTAGATGTGTAGATCATTCATCTTGTCATCACAATCTGGGAGTGACACATTGAGGACGGCTTCGAGGGCGTGACCGAATGCGGTATTGGATATGTTCAAACCAAACGGGACGACAGTGAACTGATATGTCCGCCCATCGTAGGTAAACGCGGTATATTTGCGAACCTCCTGGTGTAAAGGTACTTGCCAGTATCCAGCAGTAAAATGGACACTGGAGAATATGGACTTTCCACCGAAACGTGCAAGTAGTTCGTCTAGCGGGGGAGATGAGTCGTGCATCGGTAGTAATCCTGTTGATGCGGTGGGCGTCCAAACACAGCCGTACAGACCCATTGGCTTTCCCTACATACATGATCGGGTTGCTGTAAGGGGGTGAAAATCGCTCAACAACCCCCCTACTCCAGCATCCTTTGGAGTTCCTTCTCTACCGTGGGTCGTCTGGCGAAAGGTACCGGGTAGGAGCGAATCTTAAACGGTACATCTTCGGATACGGTGAAACGGCACGTATACAACTGGTTTAGTCCAGGCCGGTCACTGAAAATGTGCGTGAATTCTTGGAGAAGACATACTAGACCTTGTCGTTGTTCGTCTGTAATATCAGCACCATTGGACGTCAGTTCGTTGTTCGTCCGTAATATCAGCACCATTGGACGTCAGTTCGTTGAGCTGATTTGGAAATGGATCTCTGAGACATGCGTGGTAGTCAATACAGTTTATTTCCAAATTTCGAGATGGTGATGAAAACCGGTCCAAACTGTCCATACTTGAAAGGCAATGTTCCAAACCAGTGGGCACGGCGTGTTCCGTAGTAAAATGGACATCTAGACGGGTGTTCTGCGCAGCTGGCATCTCTCCATCGTCGCATTTGAAAAAAACATTATTTTCCCCATTGAGGAAATTTGATACGTTGTTCAGAATAGTCAAGAACAACTCCGTATTTTGATAGCCAGTCATCTCCAAGGACGATTGGGGTAGCAAGATGTGGGACCACGAGGAAAACACCTGGGGCGTCTTTTCCAAACAAAACCAGTGGCATGAATACTTGCTTCGTGATTTTCTTGCTTCGCCCACGCACGGCTGTGGAGATGGTAACTCCGGTTACAGGTAAGATGGACAAAAGCTTAGGTGTAAGAGATAGATTTTTGATAGTGGAAAAAATTCTTCAGATATGGCCGAAATTGATGCTCCCGAATCGAGCAAGGCAGAACCAGACACACCACACACTTTGATTGGAATTTCTGGACGGTGTGGAACGTGTCCCTGGAATTCGTTTGAGTCAAGTAACGGCGGGTAGCGATCGGATGACAATCCAGCCTCGTCAGGTTCCGTATTCACTGGCGAGGCTGTGGTCCGTTTCCCGAAGCGTTCAGCTGGTGAATCGGTTCTTCGTTTTGAGCCGGAGGGTGATGATGATTTTGAGGACCTCGATTTTGACCGTTCCGGTAATTATTGCGTTGATTATTACGTGGTTGATATCCTCTCCGCTCGTGGAAATCTCGTGGTGGCGGGTCATTGTTCTGTGCCGGTTGAGGTGGACTGTTTTCCTACTGATGAAAACCTGGTGAATCACAGAAAGACATTGATTCCTCAATCTCTGTCAGTACCGACAATAAATCGTTCGTCGTTTGGGGGCCCCGACCTCGAATGGCATTCCTAAAGTAGACGGATAATGCTGTATAATTACTCCAACAAGATCCAACTGGTCGATCGGCGGAGACAAGTATTTCGCTTTAGTAATCCAGGTCATCGCATAAGTGTTCATCCCCACTGGTGAATGGTATTGATAGGGTTGGAAAATTTCATTCCGAATTTTTCTTTGAGTGGCCGCAGACCAAAACTGTTGGCGGAACAACTTCTTCACCTCCTCATAGGTGGTTGGAACAGGCATGAGTGAGTCAAACCATACTCGAGAACCTCTGGTCAACCGCCGTTGAAACAGTTCTACAAGTTGATCGTCGTATGGACAATTATACAAAAAGTATTGGTCCAACTGGGTGCACATCCTGACGATGGCCAATGAACTCGGACACGACGTCGGTAAACCGTTCCGATTGACTAACTGACGTAGACACATACGATTGGCTGGGAGGATTTAGTAATGGTCGAGACTCGAGAGTCGTTGATATGGACCTCCGTCGAATTGGATATCGGCTGGAACGTTTGAGTTTGGGGTGTAGGGTGCGTCGGAGGTACCTGTAAGACGGATTGTATCTATTGCACGGTTTCTTTAAGGGATTCGACGTTGGCTTGGATTTTCGCTACACTATCGTCGGATTTGGTGATCGCAGTTCGCTGATCGACCAAGTTGCGGTGAAGAATGGCAATATTTTTCTCAGTTTTATCCACTCGCGACTCAACTGCATCTTGTCGTTTGGTAAAACCACTAAACTGATTTTCCAGACGATCGAACCGCTGTGCTGATCACCGGCATGGCCATTCATGATAGCGATAATATCGGCAAGAGTAGGTTCAACTTTGGTAGGCTGCGGAGGGACATTCTCGGTCGCCATCCCAGCTTGAGAGACCGTGGTTACAGTTTTGGTTGGTGTATCTGATGTGGTAATTAATGGTGACATTGCGGGCGTCGTAGGCTGGAGAAGACGGTCAATTAGACGATCTGGCGGGTGAGTATCTCACTTACCGGCGGCGTACATCAATGGAAAAACGGAAAGTCAAACAATTGAAGGCAAAAAAAAAATCACGATCAGCAGAACTGGACTAATCCACAGCGACTTCCAATAAGGAATGAAAGGGAAAAAAATAGATAGTGACCTGCTAGAGCTCATGCTATAAGGTGCCGACAAAAATTTTTTTTTTTTTTCTTATGTCGTGAGACAAATTATGTCAATATTACGAAAAACTTTACTAAACTATCAATGGAAATTGACACTGGAACGCCGGGACGACATATAGGAAACAATAGCAGGTTGGAAAATGTACTTGAAAACTCACCGTGGCGCGGTACTTAATTAGAACAGAACAAAACGAACATTAATAAAAAAACAGTAAAATAATTTATCATTCATAACGATAAACGGAACAAATAATCACATCAACAGATATGATAAAAATACACAGCAACAGATAATGTTGTTGATGAGAATTCAATTTACTCAACGATGCATTAGTCGACAGAAAACCAGAAAATAGAAAATAATTCATCGATTAAAACCACAACATAGTGACGACCTCTAACGAATGTGACGTGCGTGCACTTTTATGACCACGGGGTACAGCTTATAGGCAACTTAAAAATAAATTTTGGTGTGTGTACGGGCCTAGTGGGCAAAATATGTATGGTCTTGGTCTACCAACCATAAACTAATGATATATTTCTAAAAACAATTTGTTCACAACATACTTGAATACGGTAATAAAACATTAAAACATCATCGCATTTATAATATTATGCAGTCGGGCTGTTTCATACAGCGAGGATTCATACAGTGTATACAGACTGACCGTCGTTACTATACGTAACCCAGGCGGGCAGTGCCGAGACATATACCTATATATATTAGACACATCGGTCGCTGTTTCGCATAATCCGGTCGAGGAGCAAAAAAAAAAATAAAACGCTAAGTGTATTCGAACGAGATAATACTAGTTAGTAATTAAGCATGATATGTGCGTTACGTAAACAATGTTAATCTAGGAATGTGGAACGTTCGCACGGCCAAGCCGGAACGACACGCACCCAACATAGATAACGTACGGTAGGCGGCGGTAGACCGATAACTCGGTTAAATCTTAATGTTAAAAGTTAAATTTGCTCATGGTTCCAGCATCAAACCTGATAAAGAGGACGAGACATAAATACAGGCACACACACCGACATGTACAGAAATTTACCTTAAAATAAAATTATTTCTAGCCGCTGACCAAAATCCAACGCGACGACGACCAAACCCCTTCGGTGATCGCGATGTTTGACAACTCCGTGACATCGGCGACCACGGAATACAGCACACACGCAAACAGCCTCAGATCGCACTATAGACACGGGCGCACAGCACATCACCGATCCGCACATATTATGTCTGACACAGTACCTGGATCGTAACCAGAAGCATTCCTGAAAATACACGCAGTATACAGTGGTTCTTGGACAGTATACTATTTCTAAACATGGCCGGTATGTTCCTAGTCGTACTGTGAACAACATCACATACACATATAAACTGTTACGTATCTATCCAGTCTGGACCTTTTAGTACCATATTTCCTTGGACCCTAATGCTAACCCTATATACGCACAACGTGTGTCATACTACCTGTATGGCGTGTATGCCATGTTTTAACTAAATTTTTTTTTTTTAAATTTAATTATAATAATTATAATTAGGATCCTGGCAAGCTCACCATCTGTAACAGTTCGAGTCATTTCGATCATGACTCGAAAGTCATGTGGTCGAATAAAGGTCGCCAACCACGAGCCGAGACCCAAAAGAGCCGGAGCGTCGTGGATTTCTCATACTTGTTTGGTACCAGAGCTAAGGAGACGAAATATACCCTAGTAGTACTAATAATAAAAACAAATAGGACACGCTGTTACGTAGTATAATCATTATATTTGGCGTTAAACGCCGAGAAAGCCGTCAGGCATAAAACTCGGACTAAAAGAAATAAAAAAATACACAGCGTAACAATGTGATAAGCCAATGGTTACGGAACACAAACGAATAAATAATATTACACATAAATTTAATAATATATATCATAATACAGATACACCATATCTCCCACCGGCTCCTCTGGACGGTTACTGGGAGTGTATGGTATATGATAATTCCATTCGGAACACGATTACTAAATAGGCATATGTGCCTCAATAAATACATAATAAAAGATTTTAGGAATACCGGCCACGGTGTATTAATATGAACATATATATATATATATATAAAAGGGTACCTCACCAACTACCACCATGCTTCCTATGATCACCCGATGGCGCAGCGGCGCTCTACTCCTCCATGCTTGGGAAACGACGTATAAAGGTGAACTGTCGCCCGTCGGCTTAGTCGACCGCGAAACACACGAAAAGACGACGGGCGACGGAGAAAGTGGGGAAAATGGAGATTATTTAAATTTAATCGGCCAATATTCCTAAACACAGTATCGGTCGGTGTGGCCTGGACCATGGAGATGACGGAGGGGAGCGTGTGTGCCTTTGTCACACCGGCAGGTATTGTCGTCGATCGGCGGACTTGGACCCGCGGGACAAAAGTCGCTATGGCACGCACACATAAATCTAATGAGCTCCGGTTATAATAAAATGTATAATTCATGGTTAAATATAGGTAGCCCGAGTCTGGTCGTCACAACCTATAGATTCATGATATTTACACAATATCATGAAAATATCAATATACTAGCAGACCCTGCGAACTCCGTTTCGCCACCAGATTCGTTTTATGTAACATTTCGTTTGGTGAAAAGGAAAATATTTATTTCATTTCACAACAGTAATAAATTCATTTCAATTACCTACTAAAATGAAGTGTTATTTAATTGTTTCATTGTAGTGCTCTTTGGTAAACCACATTTTTTGTTTTTTGGTCTGACGTTAACACAAACAAAGCGGATGGTTTCCCAACTCGTGAACACGCAACGTATAACTGTCCATGGGAAAAACAATGATTTTCCAAATTTATCCCGCAAACACTAAGCGATTGGCCTTGCGACTTATTAATTGTCATTGCGAACGCAAGGCGAACTGGGAATTGCAATCGTTTGAAGTCAAACGGAAGATCATTCGGAATCATTGGTATTCGAGGAATACATACATTTTCACCTGCGTACTTTCCGTTAATAATGGTTGCCTCAATTAAATTCGGCATAAGTCTCTTTACCGAAAGTCGAGTACCGTTGCAAAGTCGCGGTGGATTCAAATTACGCAGTATCAAAATAACTGTACCAACTTTCAGTTGCAAGTTATGTGGTGGAAATCCTGGTATCTCCAGAGAGTTCAAAAACTCCGTTGGATAATTTACTACATCATCGGGATTTGTTATTGAATCAACGGATTTGTATGTCACCAAATCGCCAGCAATTTTTGATTGAATGGTGAAATTCAGTGCGTGGACATCATTATTGTTTGCTGCAAGAATTGCTCGTTGACTTAACCAAGCATAATTCTTATAATTCTCACTAATGTTTGGGAAAACATTTTCAATAAGAACTAATTGAGTGTCTACAAATCGGCAAAAGTCGTTGGTAAGAGTAATTAATCCAGATGTCGCATCAATTGGGACTTTTCCATTTCCAAGATCTAACAATTGAGAATAATGACTATCTGTCAAACACTTTATCACGCACCGTTGCTATTGGTTTGAAGTACATGCTATGTATAATAGATGGCGCTGTATGTGAAAAACGATTTCCCCACTTTTCTGTTGAATTTTTCCTGAATTTTCCAGAATTTTCTTTGCTATAAACCTCACGGAGCCCAAGACCTTTCCAACGAATGCAAAACCGTGGAAATCGGTTCGTGCGTTCTGGAGTTATAGCGTCAGGGAGGAAAACCGGACTTATTTTTATATAATAGAAAAATAAAATGTTCAAAATACGTTAACTCGCTTTGAGCTGTTTACGGATATTTTCAATTTTTTTTTGTCTATAAATAGAAAAAAAAATTGTATTCACTTGCCTACCTTTTTAAATACAAAATATGATATTACCTTAATGTAACTGTCAGCCGTTCTTCAACACCAATAGTTTCTCTGAAGGTGGAGCTCGTTTCAGATATATATGGTCTCAATAAAATCACCAATTCATCAAATGATTTAATCAACATAAGATAGTAATGAAAAAAACAATCCGGGTATTGTCTCAAGTCAGAGTATAAGCAGTGGAACTCACCCAAAGTTATTCTCTGAGCATTGAGTGGGTGGACCCAATGAATACGGTTTCGTTCAACTGTGTCAGTAGCGAGCGTGACACATACCAACTCGACGTCGTCTAAAAGTTCTAATAGTTCCATAATATATTATTTTAATACGACGAAGTGACGAACGGACTGTTCCGTATGACAAATTAAATCAAACAGAAGTATTAAAACTTATACTGAGCTGTAGTATCAAGTTTATATATTCACGCCAATTCCTCTACGAGAAAAACGCAAGTGTGACACCAGTCTATACAACGCGGAAATTCTGCTGCGGAACGGCCGCTGTGGATATTCCGCAAGTCTGACACCGCCCTTAATTTTGGGTGATTATTTGTAATTTGCGAACCAGAGTGTGTCCAGTTTTCTTGCAATACGCATATGTTGGTCGCTTGTTACCTATCTATAGTTTTATTATTGTTATCCTTGTTTTGCTTACTCTGTTGACCTGTGCCTACTGTGCGATGGCATATCTGCACTCGTAGGTATTATGATTACTTTTTTTTGACAATTTTTACACTATGTGTTGGTATTGTTATTATTGGATTTGTTATATAATAAACGTTGTGTTCCTTTATTAGATTGATATATTCTGTCTTCTTCTAAGGTATCTTTAATAGCTTCTTCCAATGACGTGTGATTTTTTGCTTTTATCACTCCATGAATGGAAGATGATAGGCCCTCCACATATGTTTTTAGAGTGGTCTCTTTTATATACTCATGAACTGCTTTGGCGTCCGTTGGAGATCTTTTGGCAGTGCTGACATTGCACAGCTCGTGTAAAAGTGCTTCAACCCTTGAGGAGTATTCTTAAACTATTTCTCCAGCTTTATGTTTAGTTGTAGTTAATTCCAATTGTAAATATCCTGGTGTCCTCTTCGCACAAAATGTTACTTCCAATAACCCTCTTAATGCTTCCCATGACTTAACTTCTCGGTGTTGCGTGGCTGCGAAAGTTTTTCCCGCAAGTTAAGTTAAAATGGCCTATGGGAGTACGGGACGACAGTCTTCACTAACTGTTTTTATTACGGAGTCACATGTACTTAAAAATGGGTACACTTCTTGTGCACTTCTCGTTATCCGTTAAATTTTGGTATAAGATTTATGGCGGTCTCGAAAGATAACGCTACTGCTGACATTATGACTTCTGGTTTTAGAATTGGAGTATTATCTTCTAAATTTATTAAAAACAATTATGGAACCTAAGCTATTGGAACGCCTACGTAAGTTTCGTGTTTTAGATCTCGTTTCCCTACTAGAGATTTCGAGTGAATTTGTTCTCACGTTATAGGGTGGAATATATTCAGGATCTAGCTCAGGATGATTGGAACTGCTATCGTCACTACTACTTATATACGTTGACATACAATCTTATATTTATATGACTTATTATTAAAATTAAAAAATAATAAATATATTCTTATATGTATATGCGTGTGTGTTTAGTTATTTTATGTATTTATTTATAAAAATAAAATGAATTACTTACAGTACCATCCATATGATATATATGTTTGTACCCTGCATATTGTGCTTAATCATCTAATCGACGCTGCTTGCCTTTGCCGGGTGTGACCCACTTATTCTGATGAACAATTTCGAGGTTGAATGACGTCGGCGACTGCGACGACGAAGGCGACTGCGACTATCGTATTTCGACTTTGCGTCTCTTACGGTGTGACGTAGATGGAACAAACAGTGGGCGTGTTGTTTGAGTGTCAAGAAATCTCCCATGACCAACAAAAATCGGCAATTGAAGGATACGGATTCCACCTGAGATTAGGTGGAATGACAAAGGTACCTTGGATCTTCAAGACACGACTATATTCTACGGAGAATGTAATGATCGAAGACAATTTGGAACGGGTTTTGCTGTACACAAAAGTATAGTTCCTTTAGTAATAGAATTTAAACGTGCTAACCCTAGGATATCAACATTGACGATTTAAGGGAATTTTTTCGATATCATGTACCTGAATGGACACGCACCTACGGAGGAAAAAAACACCTGAGGAAAAGGACGAATTTTATGAGAATCTGGAACAAACCCTAAATGAAACCCCCTCGAAATAGAATCAGGATATTCTTAGGCGATTTTAATGCCTAATTGGGAAAGGAAAGCATATTCAAAACAACAATTGGTTATCATAGCATGCATGACATAACTAGTGAAAACGGACTTAGACTTATTGACTTTGCGAGTGTGGGAGGCCTTGTTCCCACGCAAAGATATATACAACTTGGAAAGCGCCAAATGGTAGATACACTTATCAAATAGACCATGTTATGATTAACACAAGGTTTAAAAACTGCAGACATGAGGTGAAAACAGTCAGATGAGCTGACTGTGATTCGGATCACTACCTGGTAAAAAGGAAGCTAAATGTGAAACTTAAAAGTTTAGAGATTTAAGGACAAAAATGTATGTGATCTTTTCAAACAACGGATGAATGAAACAATGTATAACTTACACATAAATTCATTAGATACGATTGATTGCAAATGGAAGGCAATAAAGGAAACCTTAAAAGTGGTTACAGATTATACGACGATAGGGAAACAAAAAAAAGTGAAGAAACCTTGGTTCAACACTTCTTGTGAGGAGGCACTTAACAGAAGGAAAGAAGCTAGACTACAATAGATCAATGACCCCACTAATAGAGAGAAGGAATCTACGTATAAAGAACGCCAAAAAGTGGCAAATAATATATTTAGATTCGAAAAACGTAAATTCACGAAAGATATACTGGGTGATGCCGAGACCAACCACAGAGTTCACAAAACTCGTGAACTGTATCAGAAGATTAACGCAATTAAGGGTGGGTACAAAAAACATGAATGATTCCTAAAAAATAAGGATGGCTCTATAATTACGGAACAAAACAAGATTCTAGAAAAATTGAGAGAGTATTTTGACCAACTGCTTAACTGCGAGAACCCTCCTGAAACTTTCACATGGATATCATCAGACCCTAACGACAGTGAATGCCCACCTCCTAGTAGGATAGAGGTAGTAAATCAATTAAATAGACTAAAAACAATAAAACACCGGGAGAAGATGGAATCCAGGGAGAAATTCTAAAAAATCTGGATGAGATAGCAATAAATAGAATACATGACATCATCGAAAATGCATGGTCTGAGGAACAACTACCCAAAGACTGGGGTACAGCGTTAATTTGCCCAATTTATAAAATAGGAGACCCCCAAATATGCAGTAACTACAGAGGTATTGCCTTATTAGATACGGCATGTAAAGTCTTATCATATTGTCTACTAGATAGAGTAGTACCCAAAGCCGAAAATATAATAGGTGACTACCAGAGTGGGTTTAGGACCAATAGATCCACAACTGACCAAATTTTCATTCTAAGACAAATCATCCTAAAACGTTTGGAATTTGACAAAGATGTACACATGTTATTTGTGGACTTTAGAAAAGCTTATGTTTCTATACATAGAAAAAATATTTTAAACATTCTCAAAGATTTAAAATTTCCCAGAAAAATTATTAATCTCATTGGAGCCAGTCTCAATCATACTGATATACAGGTCAAGATAGGTAACGTAACATCACAGCCAACTAGAGTAACGACAGGACTTCGACAAGGGGATACTATGTTTCCAGTACTGTTTAACTTAGTACTGGAGAGAGTAATACGTTAGATGAACATTTCAGAGGGAGTTATATAAGGACAAATCAGAATTGGAATGCTAGCATATGCGGATGATATCGCTCTCCTTGGTGAAGATTTAGATATGATAAAGATATTAAAAAGTAATTTAATAAATACGGCAAAAAAGTGGGCCTAACCGTTAATGAGGAAAAAAAAGAGTACCTTGTGGCTAGCCGAAGAAATAGAAATGGCAATCGGGATCAATATATCAAAATTGAAGAACTACAGTTCAAAAGAGTGTTTAAATTTAAGTATCTAGGGTCGATGATGACGGAGGATAACGACATCAAAACAGAGGTATCAACAAGGATACAATTAGTGAATAGAGGATATTATGGACTTGTAAAAGTCTTGAAATCGAAGTCCTTATCCAAAGGCCTAAAAATCAAAATGTACATGACTCTACTAAGACCAATTGTTCTATACGGCTCAGAAACTTGGGCGCTGAGAAAAACAGAAGAATCAAGATTAATGATATTCGAGAGAAAAGTCCTACGGAAAATCTTTGGCCCCATATACGATAAACAAACGAATGAATGGAGAAAACTTCATAACATGGAACTCCGAGGACTTTTCCAGAGGCCAAACATAGCTAGAGAGATCGCCAAATGGAAACTAAGTTGGGCAGGACATGCTTGGCGCAAACATGGTACTTTTGTAAAATGGGTGATCGAAGACGAGCCTAATGGAAAAAGACCACTAGATAGACCAAAGTTAAGATGGCAAGATGGTGTGTAGGGAGAAGTAAAAAGATAGAGCCTGGTGTCAAATGGAGAGAAGTAGCGGAGGACAGGAATAGGTGGCAAAGTGTGACGTTTACAGGATGGTCTTAAGGGCCGTAACTAAAGAAGAAGAAGAAGAAGTTTACGTAACCCATCCTCTTTATCTAAATTTATATTTAAAATATGCAAATCAAATTCTATTTTCGGCGATAATAAAAAAAAATTTCAGCCAACCTAATTTTTCTAATCGTCTCAAACCATCTCTGATAGTTAGCAAATACTAATAAACCTATTTTTTGAACTAAAAAAAATTATTCTTGGCTAATTTTTTTTTCAAACATTTTCCATGTACATAACGTATAAGAGGTTTAAAAATAACATAAGACACAACTTCAACTTTTTTTAATGAAATGGGTAAATATAACTAGAAATACCATATCAAAACTTGTCCATACAGCCAACAAGATATAAAACTGGTTAGATATTTTCATTAAATTATATTTATTTAATTATATAAATATTTATTTTTTCATTAGATTTCTTATTCTATATAGATTTTATTAACATTTTTTTTTTCGATTTGTTTAAAACTTTTTTAGAAAATATGTATTTATTTCGAAAATTAAATTTCAATAATAAAATCTTTATTGAATTAAATAAATCAAAAAAAATAAAAGTAATCTAAATATGAAAAAAAAACCATGACAGATCTATATATAATAATAGTAATGTGAATTTGGAGAGTCAGGTTCCAAATTTACAAGGAGAAAAATTCCGCTTGCAGAACATTCCATCGCCTTATAGCTTAAAAAAAAACGATTAACTAAAACGTTTTTTTAATAAATTGTCTGAAATATCTTTCATGGCAACGCAATTCCTTGTGGTACTTGGAGAGGAAGCAAGGAAAGGGAGCGCCAAGATTTAATAGTCAGCCTTTATGTAATTGTATACATTCATCCTCAGTGTCACCTTGGACGTGCTCCTCGCGAATACCCATTTGTTGTACTAATCGAGTCATTATTTAACGACGTATTTCGACTCTTCTCTGCGTTTATGATCTGTTGTAACTCCGAACGTAAAGCAAAATAAACTTTTTCAAATTCCTCTCTCTCCTTTTCAGCTTCAGCATTATTATCAGCATCGATCAACTCAATTTCACACTGAATGTCGTCAAATTTGCGATTTATCTGCGGTAGCTGTTCCTGCCGAAATTCCAAAAATGTGATGGAATCATCCCTTGGGTTAAATTTGTTAATAAAAGTTTGAACTCGGGTCAGAGCTGCCTTTACTACTCCCCTTCTTCTCTTCAAAACACCCAAGATTATTCTATCGATTTACTTGATCTAATCCTCTAGGTTTTCTAACAATTTTACTTGGACAGTTAATTTTAATTTTATTGAGTAGTACAGATATTTTGTTGATTTTCCAAAATGGATATCAAACTCTGACTGTGCCATTAATCCACAAGTGTATCACTTTTCAAACTGTATCCAAGCATACTAAATGTAAGTAATCCAAAGAAAAATCATTTACAACATCAAAATTGGGCACTGAAGCTACTATTGATAAGTCTCCAACATGATGGTCTCCACTTGATTTTGTTAATTAATTGCTGTGTGTGAGTTTATATGGACGATTTTTATGTTTCAAATATGGAAAGCAAACACAATTAAGTAAATACTCACCTTCTTATTCACATCTTGAACAAGAATGAAAGCCAGAGTGACCTTTAATTTTTTAAATATAAGACTTTGCCGGCGCGTCGCAGCAAAACACATGTACACGTAGAAGAAGAATTCCATCAGAACTGGCGTACTAATAGAAAATAATTCGGAGTTAATACATAACGTCTCTGTAACTTTGGGGGAAGTAGATACCGTTTTGGGGGAGCAGAAAATCAACTCAACCTTAATATCATAGACCAATCCATTGAAGAAAATCTTTTAATTCAGAATATACCCTCCCCTCCTTTTAACTCTAGTGACCAAACCATGAATCCAGGTACTCAGGAAACAGCTCAAACACAGGGAGTTACCAGTTATAACCAGCAAAGCGTCATGGTAAATTCTGAAGCGTCATCAAATGCAGACACTCAAGCGATAACAAATCCGCAAGTAATCGAAGAAAATCCAGATCAATCCGGTGTACGATATTCATGTGGGTCGAGAGGAGAGACAATAGGACTGGAGGCCGCTCTAAAACTCTTGCCAGGCTCGTTCAGTGGAGACAAGCAGGAGGAATTGGAGATATTTTTAGAAAAATGCGAGTTTGCGGTAGCATGCGCACATGTCTATGTACAGGCTCGTCTTCTCCAAGGTATCCAAGTTAGACTGACAGGGAAAGCCCGTCAGGCAGTCAAATTTAAGGAAATAAGACATTGGACTGAACTAAAGGAAGCGTTGAAATATGCATTGGAACCGCAGAGGACGACCACTTCTCTATTCTCAGAATTGTATTCAACAAGACAAAAAACCGGAGAAGATGTAGCTGGGTACGCAAATAGGATTGAGCAACTCCAAACACTTATCATAGAGCAAGAGACAAGTGGGCACAATTGGGAGGTAGCTCAAGCGCTAGGAGCAAGTATCAAGAGGCAAAGCATCCAAGTATTTGTAGAGGGACTAGGACCTCTAAAAGACTTCATCAAGGCCAAAAATCCGTTGACTTTAGACAAAGTCATAGAAGCAGCAAGGGAAGAAGAACGGGTCAGAAACTCACAAAAAGCGACAAAGAAGCTATATGGAGCGCCAAACTAACCCACAAAGAAACCCACATGTTTCCACTGTAGTAAAGTTGGTCATATGGCAAAGGATTGCAGAAGCAAACTGACAACGACAAACTTAAGACCTTCTTCTACAACGGCACCAATTAGGAGCATAGAGCAACTATTGTAAAAAGCCAGGGCACCTGCTGAAAGATTGCCGTAAAAGGAATTATGTAAACTCCAAAAAGGAAGCCAACCAGCAGGAAAACCAGCAGCAACCGGCCGCCAGCGGTGGGCTCTCAGTGAGCGAGTTAAAAAAACACCGGCAACGAAAAATCTTCTACTTCAAAGCAGAATTAGATCGAGATCATCTAACCTGCTATATTGAACAGACCATCAGCAAAAAATCGAAGCTACTCTTAGACTCTGGGAGTGAGCTTAATCTAATAAAAATATCTTCTCTCGTGGATCAGACAATCGTGTATGAAGACGTCATATATCACCTGAAGGGCATTAATGACCAGATAGTACACACAATGGGACAAACACAACTTGATTATATATCGAGGATAAAATTATAGTTGCAATGTTCCAAGTAATCCATTCTGAATTCCCGATCCCCAATGATGGTATCCTTGGACGACCATTTATGGTGGAAAACAAAATCATTCTGAATTATCAGAATAATGAAGTTATCATTCCTGACGGGGCTGAAATAGTGCTACAACCCCGCACTGAAATCCTCGTAGGAATAGAAGCAGGGAATCGCGCAGAAGACGAAATCATCATCATCGAATGTCAAGAAATCAGTCAGGTGCAGTAACGCTGTAACCAAAGTACAAAACAAAAGGGTATTAGCCACACTCATCAACCCTACTGAAGAAACGATAAGGCTAAAGACGCCAAATTTAAAGGAACTGGTACACGAGCAGTTCAGGGAAGATCTGATCCATTCGGTACAAGTTACGGATCGACAAGAAGAACCTCGTGCAAGCAGTAGCCGACTGAAACGATTGGAAGAAGCACTTAGAACCGATCATCTGAATTCTGAAGAAAGGGAATCATTAGTGGCCATCTGTCAAGACTACTCGGATATATTCTTTTTAGAAGGAGATCGAGTGTCAGCAACTACAGCGGTGACGCACAGGATCAAAACCTCAGAAGTGGTTTCACCAATACACGTGAAGCCCTACCGTTTACCACAAAGGCATAGACAGGAAATTACGGACCAAATGGAAGCCCTTGAACGGGAAGGTGTGATTACAGCTAGTGAATCACCTTGGAACGCTCCACTCCTAGTAGTCCCTAAGAAACCCGACGTCAATGGCCAGGTTAAATACCGTGTCTGTGAGGATTTTCGCCGACTGAATGAGGTCACGATAGGGGTCACGATCAGATGCTTTCCCACTTCCAAACATCGTAGATATTTTGGACCAACTAGGGAGGTCAAAATATTACAGTACCTTGGATTTAGCCCATGGATACCACCAAATTTTGATGGATCCCTCCGACCGTAGCAAAACGGCGTTCTCTACAGACCGAGGACATTTCGAATTTGAACGAATGCCATTTGGGTTGAAGGGAGCTCCAGGGACCTTCCAGAGACTCATGAATAAAGTTTTAATCGGTATAAATGGAATCAAAGCATTCGTATATCTAGACGACATCATCATCTATGCAAAAGATTTAAGAAAATCACCGAGATTTTTCAGAGACTCCACCATTATAATCTCAAACTTCAACCACTGAAGTGCGAATTTCTCCGAAAAGAAGTCAATTATCTCGGACATCAAATCACCGACGAAAGAGTCAAGCCAGATCCTCAGAAAATAAGTTGTGTGAAACAATTTCCAATCCCAAGAAATGTGAAAGAGGTCAAGTCTTTTCTGGGACTATCAGGTTATTACAGAAGATTCATCAGAAACTATGGGCAGATCGCTAAGCCACTGACCTCATTGTTAAAAAAGGACGTTCCTCTTATAGATGGAGCGATTTATGTCAGACATCGTTTGAAACATTAAAGAACCTCCTCACTCAAGCTCCGATTCTACAATACCCAGATTTCCAGAAGCCATTTAATCTAACGTGTGATGCAAGCAATTACGCCATAGGCTGTATACTGTCTCAAGGACCTATTGGAAAGGATTTACCAATAGCTTTTGCATCAAGGACACTAAACAAGGCTGAAATCAACTACAATACTACGGAAAAGAACTAACTAGTATTATATGGGGAATAAAAGTATTTAGGCCGTACCTTTTTGGACAACATTTTAACATAATAACGGACCACCGTGCATTGATTTGGTTATTCAATATTACAGACCCGGGATCACGTTTAACTCGATGGCGTTTGAAGCTGGAAGAGTACCAGTATACTATTCATTTCAAACCAGGAGTGAATAATACCAATGCTGACGCACTGAGTCGTATTCAAGTGGTAACTACGAGAGCTCAGACCTCGTCGAGTCATCATAACCAGTCAGAAACTCCAGAAACTCCAGGAACCCCTTTACAATCAGTAGATAACAAACACCTAGACTTAGAATCAAAGGGCGAAGGTGATGTTGGTTATCAAGCATTTCTGAAAGCAGACGAAACTAAGTTGGGTCCTACGAAGAACATCACCGAGCGAACAGGAGATCTGTTTTCTGTAGATGCTGGGATCTCATTAGCTCATTGTGTATCGGCAGATTTTAAATCGAGAAAAGGAATTGCATTCAAATTCCGAAACCTATTTGGAAAAGTCAATGAACTTCGTCGACAAAAATGCCATATTACAGAGATTGCAACAATCAATGTGAACAATCATCAGGTGTTTTATATAATCACAAAAGAATTTTTCTGGCAAAAAGCTAGTAATGAAATTCTCTTTCAAAGTCTTCAGAACTTCAAATCAATCTGTGTCAAGTATAAAGTTACACTGCTCGCTTGTCCACGTCTAGGTTGCGACCTAGATGGACTGAAGTGGGAAGTCGTACGAAATATGTTAAGGTATATCTTCCGTGACTCTCCTGTGTATATTCAGATATACACCCGCGATGAGTTGACGGCAGATGGCAAACTACAGATCATCCAGGAATTTCATGAAAATCCTCTTGGTGGACATCAAGGTATAACGCGCACATACAACAAAATTGCACAACAATACCAATGGCAGGGCATGAGAGCACAAATCCGGAAATACATAAAGAAATGTCCTGTATGTCAGATCAACAAAACTCCAAACTAGACCATCAGGAAACCTATGGTGATAACAACTACTGCTTCGAAACCATTCGAAAAAGTATTCATGGACATCGTAGGGCCTCTCAACAAGTCTTACCACGGGAATTCGTATATTTTAACTCTGATCGATGATTTTTCAAAGTTCACTTGGGCGTGTGCCATGAAGGATCATGAAGCAAACACCGTTTGGATGTCTAGAACTCTCCCATGGCCCACGAAAATCGCAATTGAAGGATACGGTCCTCCGGCGTATGTCCGGTGCTTTTTTGTATGCGTAAAAAAATTCAAAATTTGAAAACCATCTTTGAGTTTTAGCAAGTCAGTCATCAGAAGTAAAAATCGATTGCTAGGAGCCAGTGACTAACGTGACCCGAAACAACAATATTAATGCATAATTAGTACGTGGGGTACGTACTTGGGACATTAGATACAAACAACCACCATAACCTTATAAGGAGTGAAAGGTAGCCGGTAAAACGATATGCGCAAATACAAAGAAGACGAGAACTATTCTATTAGGACAGCAGATATATAATAATATATATATATAGTATATGTGTATATGAATATATGCGCATATATGTAATCCATGGGTACCGAATTACAAGGATAACACCAACAGGAAAGAGTAAGCGTAAGCATTCCGAAAACGGACATAGCGTCCGGTACTCGTCGGAACACGGATGCGCGTATCAGTGGCTGGGGGGAGACCAATGGGATATATAAGGGACCCTGAAACGGCCTTTTTTCAGACGTGATCTGACCAAGCTACTCCGAGCACCTTCTCGTCACTCAGCTTTACGATTAAACTGGACTTATAAATATTTCCAATAATCAACAGTTGTACTTAGAATATTTTTATTACACATAATATTTACGAATATATGTTCAGTGTTTAAATAATAAATAACATCTAGTAGCATTACAATCTGTCTACAATTATTTCACACTTGAGTCAAGCCTTTGACCACTTCATCTGGTAACCTCGCGAGTTGGCTTACTACATCTGGCGCAGTCGAGTTTGAGTAACAGAGAACTGGCTGTGGCTTATTACATCTGGCGCAGTCGAGTACGAGGCCCTACACAGGAATCCAGGTCAAGTTGACGATTACGCGGAGGCAATCCATCAAGGATCACTGTTGGGAGGATTGATTACCTTTCAACGACTTTGGGGCATAAAAAGAATCTACGAGAGCGACTCAGCGAGGCACGGACGACTAAAGCAAACATGAGTAGACATTGGGTAGCAGAAGCAGCAACTGCGTAAGTTTGACAAAATTGATGATAAATATTAAGAATCGTAGCTTGGGGTCACGTTTCCATTAATTAAGGATACTAACGTTAAATAAAATAATGGATTTTTTTTTTGGTGAAGGGATATTATTTTTATAGACGTATAAAAATAATACATAAAAAAAAATAAATATAATAATTGATTGAATAAAAGTGAATAAAAAGGAATATATGTTTGAAAAATTATTGAGGATAAATAAATGATGTTGTAAGAAAGAATTAAATAAAAGGGATTTGTTTTATTTAAATAATTGTGAAGGATAAATAGAAAAAAGAGGTTATAAAGGAAATAAATTGTTGATGGAATAATAAAAAAGAATAAAGTTGATAAATATATGGATTGAAATATATATTGAGAATAAAATAATGTGAGATTTAAATGAATAAATAATAATTGGTCAATGAGAATATTGAGTAAAGAATTTTTTTGTGTTAAGGCAAAGTGGTAAGACCTTATGTGTTGAATAAAAACATTTGAGAAATAAATGTGTTGGATAAAAATAATTGAGAATTAAATATGTGAAATAAAAGTCATTGAGAATTAAATTGATGAATAAAAGTTATGAGAAAATAATTGTGTTGAATATAATATATGGAATATTATAGTGTTAGTGTTGAATAAAATAATTGAGATAAAATTGGTATAGGCAAAGAGTAAGTCCTTACGTGTTGTTTAATTGAATTTATGGACAAATAAGTCCTAAATTACAAAATAAAGATTATTGTGGAATTTATTGAGAGGTGTGCACACAGAATATTTAGAAACATATTGATGTTTATGGGAAAAAATTATATGAGTTTATGTTGAAAGAAATTTGAGATTAAAATACGGAACTTGGGATTCCAGAGTGAAAAATAAAGTTAGGGCATGATAACTATATTTTATAAAATAAAATAATACGTAAATAATTGGTTATAAGAAATTAAATAACTATTATTTTAGATAGAATAAGTATATTGGTTAAAAGTTGTTGGCGATCTTTTTTTTGAGCGCTTAGGCAACACTGTGCGGTCGAACCGTCGGCACAGTCTCCGCCGCCGTATCGCTTTCTGTTTCGCCGATACCGCTGAGCACGACGTATGTGCTCACGGTCGAACCGCCGTTTACCCTTCTTTTGTATTTAAGTTGTGTAAAACCACTTTTCGCTCCGGCGACGTTAACTTTGTGTGCAATCAATAAATCAATCGTGATACCTGAGTTCCTATTTATTTCTTTTAGTATTAGTAATCCTGACAACCCCTTAGAAATAATTCCTTTCATATCAGAAGTGGGATCCGTCTCTTGACGTCTTGAGAGCCGATCGGTCCCGCCGTTAAGTTCGCGCTCGCGAAAATCCGTTCCGTCGCTGTTACAGTTTCGCGAACTCAAAAGCCGCTTTCGTTTATCGACAGTTCCGTGTAACTCGCCTCGCGCTGAAAGTAACGCGTAGTTCTTACCACGTGTTTTACGTGACGCCGTGTGCCACCGCGGTTCAAAGTTCGACCCTGCGATTTTGGAGGTAGTCCTTATCGCAATCGTTACCGCGACCGCAACGCGACGATATCACTGTGATACGTTATCGCCACAGTTTACATACGTCTTTATGATGTCAGATAACAATTCGACACCAGTGGCTCCGACGTACAACCAGTTGTTGGAAGCGGTGCGCACGTTAACCGAAAGGTTACAATTACTCGAGAGTGCCTCCTCTTTGCAACACACTCAACCACCACAGCCCCCAATACAGAACACCGTTCCCTCCGCAGCCCCCTCACTCGACTACCGCATACTTCCGGATGTGGGAACGTCCATCTGGTCGTTCACCGGACACGAGTCGAGCAGCCAAGCGGAAGATTGGATCAGCTCCGTGGACGGGACGGCTCAGGTCAACCAATGGCCGTTGTGACATCGGTTGCAATACGTCCGATCGCACGTCACGCAGGCCGCGCGGAGTTGGTACCTGCTGAAAGAGTTCCGGGATTGGGATACCTTCGTCCAGAGGTTCAGAACCACGTTCGTGCGCCCGTTGCGCAAAGCCGATCTGTGGCGCGAACTTGAAGCCCGAACTCAAGAGCCGAACGAGCTAACCATCGACTATTTCTACGCGAAACTCGGGATGTGCCACGCGCTAGACTTGACGTTCGCAGATACGCGGGAATACGTCATCGAGGGACTCAGGTCTCAGCCCCTTACCGACGGGTCTACGGTCGTACTCATTTCAACCGCGACGATCTCTTATCGGATATTCGAGATTGGGAACGTATGCACGCCAAGAGGAAAGAAAAATTCGAGGCCGCCGGGCCGACGTCTACCAAACCACGTAAACAGAAGTTCACCGCCGAACAGCCGAGTGCCAAATCGACCAGCGTCGCACCCGCTGTTCTGCCGAAAATGACGCGCAGCACGGTCACTAGGTCGTCGACGTCCGAGCCTGAATCGAAAACGGACGCGTCGAGGCACCGCTCGACGATTTGTTGTTACAATTGCCGTGGCACGGGACACATCAGTAGGGATTGCCCGAAACCATGACGACCAATGAAGTGCTCTAACTGCAACTCCAATCAGCACTCACGCGGACGATGTCCGGAAGTAGCTGAACGGTCTAAGGGTACGTCTGCCGCCGACCATGCGTACCGTGTCGACACTAACACGAGCACGAGGCCGAAAAATCCGTTTTCCAAAACTGTGTTGGTTAACGAGCACGCCGTGCTGATCGACTCGGGCAGCTCCACGGTGTTAATACGGTTATCGATAGCCCGCGAGTGCGGTATTGCCGTACGCGACGCCGTGTGCCCACTGTACACGGTAGAAAATGCCGATCAGCCTAGCGCGACGACTATCGGCGAAGGCTACGCTGACGTCACCATCGACGAAGTGTTGGGAGCTGACCACGTATTGAAGGTTGTGCCTGACAATGCGATACCTGTTGACGTGTTGGTTGGCCGAACGTGGCTCGACCTGCCGCACGTAAATTATTCGAAGCAAGCAGGCGAAATTGTTTTCGAATCGAACAGCCGCGTGTCGGTCGACGCTCTCGCCGAGACGTATGTCGCCGGCGACGACAAAATCTACGTCACGGAAACCGAACAACAGCCGCCCGTGAAGGAACCCATAACAGTCGACGACATTGTGATCGACGCCAACGTGACGGAGGTTCAACGTGCATCGTTAATCGAACTATTAAACGAATATCGCGACGCCTTCGCGAAAAATATTAAGGAGCTCGGCTGTACGAATGTGATTTTGATGGACATTACGGAAATTCCTGATAGTACTCCGGTTAATCTCAAACCATACCGAACGTCGCCTTCCGACCGTCGCTTGAATGCTGACACGATCCGAGACTGGAAGGAAGCAGGCATCGTGAGCGACTCGACCTCTCAGTACGCCAGCCCAGTGCTCCTAGTCAGCAAGTCGTCGGGTGAGAAGCGACTATGTGTGGATTACCGACGTCTGAATCAACAAACCATGAACGAGCCATACCTGATGCCCGACGTGGATTCGCAGCTCGGTGCACTGTCTCTCGGCGTGATTTTCACAGTCCTGGATTTATCCAATGGATTTTTGCAAGTGCCGCTTACTCCCGCGGCCAAGGACAAAACAGCGTTCGTCACCGAAGAGTCGACCGCCAAGTTCGAGCGCATGCCTTTTGGGTTGAAGGGTGCGCCGGGTACGTTCCAGAAGATGATGGGAATCGTATTCGAAAATTTGAAAAAGGACGGAATTCTGAGTACGTATCTGGACGACATCATACTACCGTCGAAAAATTGGGAAAACATGATGAGCGATCTGCGTAGAGTCTTAAGCGCGTTGCGCGACGCAAACCTCACGCTAAAACTGGCAAAGTGCAAGTTCGGCGCCCGCGAGCTCGATTATTTGGGTTTTTGCATTTCTGAAGGGACCGTCAAGCCTGGTCGCAAGGTGCACGCGATCGCCAAGTTCCCACGTCCAACCGATGCTCACGAAGTCCGACGGTTTTTGGGTCTAGCCGGCTACTTCAGGAGGTTCATTGTGCGGTACGCCCAAATCGCGGCTCCGCTCACGCAGTTGACCGGCAAGGACGTGCCATTCGACTGGTCACAAGAACGGGAGGAAGCTTTTACCACGCTTCGGAAGGCGCTGTGTAACGAGCCCGTTGTCAGCATGTACAATCCCAACGCCGCCGTCACTCAAGTACATACGGACGCCAGCAGCCGCGCGCTGTCCGGCATATTGTTACAAGGCAACACCGCAACGTCGTTGCATATGGTATACGCGGTGAGTAAAAGCACGACTTCCGCCGAGTCGAAGTATCACTCGTCCCGCCTAGAATTATACGCAATAATTTGGACCCTCAACCGTCTACGCCAGTTTCTGCTGGGTGTCAAATTCGTCGTGTTCACTGACTGTCAGGCATTGGTCTACCTGAACCTACATAAAACAGTTAAGCCGCAAATAGCCCGCTGGTACGAGGTGCTCCACGAATACGACTTCGAAATAAGATATCGCCCGGGAACGCGCATGGCACACGTCGATGCCCTATCTCGAGCGACCGATGACGAGACTGAGTCGAAATCCGTCGACGCGGAACTGACCGAGCGACTCGAAGTATGCGTACCCCTGTCAAAGGAAGAGCGAGTTCGTTTTATGCAGCAAGCTGACGAACAATCACGTAGGTTGATCGAACTACTCGAAGTCAACACTAAACTCACCAAGCAAGAGGAGAACGAGGTCGAAAATTACGAGTTGTCCTCGGGTGTTTTATATTGTCGATATAAGGGACGCGTGCTGCTGGTGATCCCGAAATCGATGAGAAAAGGTATCGTTATCGAAGCTCATGACCACGGAGGTCATTTCGCCGTCGATAGAACCGTGGCACGGATCACCGCCGACTACTGGTTTTCGTGTCTTCGCCGTTACGTACGCCAACACATCGCTATGTGCATTGACTGTCTCACACACAAGCGCCCTTCCGGCAAGAGGCCCGGAATGTTGCACCCGATACCGCCAGGACGTCCTCCATTCCAGATTATACATGTCGACCACCTGGGGCCGTTTGAGACGTCCACGGCGAACAATAAGTATTTGTTAGTAGTGGCGGACAATCTCACCAAGTATGTCCACCTCTACCCATGCTCAACCACCTACGCCGCCGGCGTGATACGCCTGCTGAAGAAGTTTTGCGACGAACGAGGCATACCGGACCGGATTATTTCCGATAGGGGTACCTGCTTCACCTCACGAACGTTCGGCCAGTTTTGCATCGACCGCGAAATCGAGCATACATTGAATTCCACCCGACACCCCCAAGCCAACGGTCAGGTCGAGAGAGCGGATAGGACAATTATTCCTCTCCTCAGCTTGTCGACCACGGATCAGCGTCGCTGGGATACCAAAGTAAAGGACGTCGAACATAGCCGTGAATAAGACAACGTTGAGGACGCCCTACGAAGTCCTCCACGGCTACCAGTGTTCTGAACCCCTGCACGCGCCGCACAATTATGCTCACTCAGCATATTGGGTGTAAGCGGACGTATGGGTTCACACGACCGTCAGTCTGTATTACGTAGAGCTACGAGATTGTCTATAATTTGATTTAATTATTATAACGTGTACAATAAAAACCAGTAGTTAGAACTAACAGTTGAGTGTAAGTTATTTTAGGGTAACCTAACCAACGTTGTAATAAACGTCTCAGTTCGAAAGTACTAGTTGGCTAAACCCTGACAAACGGCAAACCACGAACTCTGTAAGCACGGATTCAACCGGGCTTGCAACACCAGCCGCGCTTCCGTTCCGGTGCCCTGTCCGCGTTGAGCCGTACCAAGGACGAAAGTACCCCACCCGAAGACGTTCAAGCGGAAGTGAGGGACCAGATAATTCTCGAACAGGCCAAAATGAAAACTCAACATGACCGGAAACACTTCGACGGAATTCAGTTTGACGTCGGGGAGGTGGTGGTCATGTTGAAACAACCAACGGCGGGCCAGCCGACGAAATTACAAGTTAAATACCGAGAAAAACCGCTGCAAGTAATAGAAGTACTCCCCAGTGATACGTACCGCGTCGCTGAACTAGAGTCGGACGGACATGAGACGTATGCGACCACCGCGCACGTTTCGCATCTGAAGTCGTGGCGTATTCTACGCGAATTCGACGACGAGGTCAACGACCAGGATAAATCCGGTAACGAGAGCGGTGACGAGGTCAACGACCCGGACGAATCCAGCGAAGAAGTCAACAGCCAGGACCCACCCAATGTCGAGATCCAGTCTGAGGTCCAACTTCGTCAGTCCATCAGAAATCGTAAGTTACCCGCGCGACTCGACGACTACGAGCTCGGCCGACCTTAAGCCATCAATGGTTTTTTTATTGTAAAAAAAAAAAAAAAAAATTTTATATTTGTCATTTCAATCATTTTTTTTTTGAGTATTGTTCACCATCGATGTCGGTGCGTACAACTATTTGAAGTGTATTCGTTCTAATGATTATTATTATTATTTGTGTTATATAATCGCCAACGCTATGTTTATTTTGTTTGTATTAATATTATTGGTCAACACCGTCGATGTCGACACAAGATCCGATCGCTCGCGCCGCGAGTAATGTTTCGAATTTTTGCTGTAATTTTATTTATTTTTTTTGTGGTTTATAGATATCAATTTTGTAAACGGCCCGGGGACGTACCGTAAGTAGGAAGGCCGATTGTTAGCGATCTTTTTTTTTGAGCGCTTAGGCAACACTGTGCGGTCGAACCGTCGGCACAGTCTCCGCCGCCGTATCGCTTTCTGTTTCGCCGATACCGCTGAGCACGACGTATGTGCTCACGGTCGAACCGCCGTTTACCCTTCTTTTGTATTTAAGTTGTGTAAAACCACTTTTCGCTCCGGCGACGTTAACTTTGTGTGCAATCAATAAATCAATCGTGATACCTGAGTTCCTATTTATTTCTTTTAGTATTAGTAATCCTGACAACCCCTTACAAATAATTCCTTTCAAAGTGAATAATTAAAATAAATAGGAAATGTTATAAAGGTGTTAATAAAGGTGATAATTATTATAAAGAATTTTGGGAGTAGCTAACTGAAAATAATACATAATATTCAATCACGGAATAATGGTAGTATTAGTGGAATAAAGGTATCGCGAACTTGTATTACGTAAATACGAAATATTCGAAATAATAACGACGCGGAATAATATATGTAAATAATAAATACATTTATTATTTAATTTATGAAAGAATATAGGAATAAATAAAAAGTGTATTACTGGTAGTAAATACATAAGAGATTTTTTTTTTGGAATAACGAAAAAAAAATATTTTAATTTAAGTTAAATATATTTTAATGAGGAAATTATATTTATGAATAACGATTCAGGTAGTTCTGCGAATGAATCAGTAGGTGAAAATAGTACACAGAAAAAAGGGGTACAGGTAAACGATAAAGATAAAAAAGAAGTAATAAAAACAGACGCGTTAATTGATTTAAATACTGACGAATCGTGTGAGAATTCACCAGAATCTAGTAGACAAAAATATTTAGAAGAACTAAGGGAGAAGGAGTTACTAATAATAAAACACTTGAACCTGATAATAGAGAGTCTAAGAGGGCAGGTTTACGATCTGATCCTACTGTAGAACACGTACAATTGGAATCAGCAGTTTAAAAGAGCGCAGGAAAGGTGGAAAGAAAAATTAAAATGGACGTTGATAAATGGAGTAGTATAATACCAATATGCGTTGGTTCAAAAAATGTGGCGGAATTTATTAACACATGTGAGATAGCAATTAAAGAGGTAACATCTGCGGATGGACCGTTACTATTAAAAATAATAAATTCGAAATTGGCAGGTAATGCATTAGAAGCATGCAAATATAGGGAAACAGATAGGTACTTGGGAAAGTATAAAATCTATTTTACAGGGAGCATTCGAACATAGAGTTTCGGAAAGAGCACTAACAATTGGGTTAAGTTGTGCGAGAATGGCTCCTGGGGAAAGTGTAACGAAATTTGCTAGTAGAATTGAAGAAATGTATTATAAACTATGTAAGGCCAGTACAGCAGAACTGGACAACGGCGAAGCGAAAGGGGCAAAGCGACAAAATAAAAAGATCGCGATGGTAGTATTTATAAACGGGTTACCAGAGCATTTGCAATTAAGATTGAAAGCTAGGGATCCAGAAACTTTGGAGGCAGCTATGCAGATGGCTCGTGATGAGGAACTTGAATATGATTCTAAGGCGAAAATAGACAAATTACAGGATAACGTAGAGTTATAGAATTTTAATAAAGAAGGAGTGAATAATGAAAGCAATGGAAATGTAAAACGTCAAAATAATAATTATAATAAAAAATCAGGGGAATAACGGAAATAACATGTATAGTAATCGAAACGGCGGAAATAATAATTTTAATCGGCAGAATAGTGGTTATAATAATTTTAGTAATAATCGCGGCGGATATAATAACGGATATGGTAGACAAGATTATAATATTAATAATCAGCGTAATAATAATTTTAATCGCAATGCAAGTGGCACCGGATGTTACAATTGTGGGAAGCAGAATCATTTTGCTCGAGAATGTTGGCAATCTGGTCAGAATAATAGACAAGGACAAAGCGGAAGTAGGCAACCGATAAATAATAATAGTGGACCGAATAATAATACACGTGTGAATTCAAATAATAATTCTAATAGTGATAGATCGTTGCATTGCACTTACTTGGTCATGAAATATCGAATTGTTATACAAAGCAACGTAATGAACGTAAAACTCGGATGTGCACCAGCCCAGCGGGGTCAGGTTAGTGCACGAGATTTTCGACCCGCAAGAATCGCAAAGCGATGTTTACACATCACAACAATAATTGTCCAAAATCATGTAACACTATCCTCACCAAGTCTTAATACAGAAACAATAAAATTACTAGTAGATACGGGCAGCGATTTGAATTTAATTAAAATAAACAGGTTAATAAGTGAAACAAAAATAAATGAACAAGAAAAAATTTATTTAAAGGGAATTAATGAGAAAATCGTACCTACAATAGGACGAACCACAATTAAATTAATAATAAATAATAACGAATTTAAAACAGATTTTTACGTAGTTGATAGACAGTTTCCAGTTTCCGGAGACGGGATATTAGGTAACGCATTTTTGGTGGCAAATCATGCGATTATAGATATTGCAAATAATACATTTGTAATAAATGATGGGATTAATGAAATAAAAGATAATGATATTTGTTTTACGTTGCAACTGAGAACGGAAACGATAGTAAATATAGAGATTGCAGATAGGAACATGAATAATAAAAATATTTTAATAAATAAACAGGAATTATCACCGGATGTGTATTGCGCTAACATTTATAATACAGTCAGGGACGGTAAAATAAAAATAAGTGTAATGAATATATCGGAAGTACCACAGAGCGTTAAATTGGGTCAGATTCATAAAATATCATATGAACATGACATTGCCACGGATTTTAATGAGATTCCGAATATAAACAATAATAGCATTGACCGCGTTAACAAAATAAAAGGCTTGATTAGAAGCGATCATCTAAATGAAGAGGAACGCAAATCGATAGTAAAAATTTGTGAACAATATACGGATATTTTTCATTTAGAAGGGGATTACCTTACCAGTACTACAGCTGCGGAGCATGTAATTAAAGTACCTAAGGATTTCATTCCGATTTATAAAAAACCTTATCGATTACCATACTCGCAACACAGCGAAATTGAACGACAGATAGAGCAAATGAAAAAAGACGATGTTATTGAAAAATCTATGAGTCCCTTTAATGCACCACTTTTGTTAATTAAAGAGAAAGCTGATGCTTCGGGAAAACAAAAGTTCAGAATAGTAATAGATTTTAGAGCGCTTAATGACGTAACACTAAACGAATTTCATCCGTTACCAAATATTACGGAAATATTAGATCAGTTAGGTCAATGTCACCTGTTTAGTTTACTGGATTTACGGGCGGGGTACCATCAAGTACCGTTAGCAAAAGAATCTAGGGAACTTTTTAAACAGCTTTTTCGATAGGGCAGGGTCATTATCATTTTAAGAGACTGGTTATGGGCCTGAGTTCTGCACCGTCGTCTTTTTTTTTAGCAATTAAAGGTTGATATATTTTAATTTAATTTTAGGGCTAGGGAACTAGACTCAATTTTGTTTTGGAATTGGAAAAAGCAATCAACGCGGGGGATCACGATGAAATAACTTATATTATTAATAAAGTTAATTTTTCGAAATGTCTATATAAGCACATACAGGTAGCGAATAGAGTGATGAATGTACCATTTCCAGAACCAGAGATACAGGCTGTTAGCTGCTATAATAATTTAATTAGGAGCAATTAATATTATTACACTAGGGCTCAGGTCAGGATAAAAGATTCGGTATACGGGTATATATTATAAACGAACTACAACACAATATTACTTATGTGGTATGTAATACAGAAACTTATTAATACATTACAATAAACGGGAGTCGGTCGTACGGAGCGAAAAACAATAACGGTGTGCGGTCGCGTCACGGGACTACTACTAACTGCCTTCACAGTGGTCGCACCGCACTACCTCGTGCTTGCCTCGACACAGGGTGACAACCTTAACAATTAATTGTATGCAAAAGTGATAGGCGCTAACAAGGCTATTACACGAAGTATAGAAAGATTGTTGATTGACATGTTGGACGACGATACCAACTTTAGTAGGTCATGTTGCAGAGATCTGGTTGAATATATGGACTATATACCAAAGCCAGAAGGAGTATTATATTATTGGTGAAAAAGGAAAATGTAAAGAAAAAAATAAATGATTTATAAATTAAAATATATATACAATAAGGAAATAAAATATACTAGAATAGATAGGTAATTAGGAGGTACTGTTAAGAGTAATATGGAGTAATAAGAACAATATTGTAGATTAATATGGTTGATGGTAGCACACGGACAAGAGGAAATTTCAGATGATCGGATTTCGGAAACCAAAATTATGTTTAAGAGACGAACACACAGGAAGTGTATCGGTGGAGGATGTATGGAGTTATCGTAACGACGAGATTAAGATACCGTATCGTAATAATAAATACTGTAATGTGAGTTCGTTGCGATTGGTATGTAAAAGCATAGAATCAGAGGGTGAAAAACAACAACTAATTAATTAAGATGTGTATTTAATAGATGAAATTTGTACGGTGAAAATATATGATGCAAATAATGGGGAAATGTTCGAAACTATAAAACTTAAAATTAAAATATATTTTTTGACATTTGAATCCATAACTAGGACGCTGAATAGGAGTCCTATAGAGAAAAATGAAAGTAAGAAGTATGAAGAAAAAATTGAAATAACGAAACAAAATAATAAATCTATCGATGAGAAGTTAACCACAGTCGACATTGGGGGCGAAACGAAAATACAATTAATAACGGAAAAAGGGAGCGAATTAGTAGCTAACAATAGTGAAACCAAACTAAATATAATCTATGAAAGCTCGACAGAAAAAATGAGAGCATAAAACTTGATTAAATTAGCAAATCATACAGGCGAAACTGAAATAGTGACAACAGACATGACTAATGAAGAATTAGTTACTATAGTAACCAGCGAACAGGAGCATTTTAATACAACTATAATATCTGAACGAATGACAACAGAGGAGATAAAAGTGAACGTTAAAATTGAAACTACCAATACCCTCGCCACCGAACTTCTGAATGAATATACAACGGAAGGGAATTATAAAGAGAATACACCAAGTAAAAATAATTTAACCAGGTATGTCAATATATTGAATGATACGAAAGGTTCGAGCGGAAAAACGTCGTGTGTGACTGAGAAAACCTATATATATGTCTTGAGTGTAGTACTAGGGATCATAATATTTATAATTATAATAATAATAATTAGTATAGCACATTATTATAAATTAATAGAAAGGAATAGATATAGATATTTAGTCACAGTGGTGTCCTGTGATTTTGAACACTATGGTAGGGAAGATGACACGGAATTATAAAATGAAAAAAAAATTATAGTAGAAAAATAATCATAAGTGTATATAAATATAGATGGTATTAGAGGTTAACACGGTTTCTATTACATATAGTGGTTGAGGTTCGCATAACGCTATAAACGGAATATGTAAGCAATACAAAAAAAAATGTAAAAAAAAAAAAAATATAAATAAAAATTATAGGTGTTTGGTTATAATGCTAATACAAGGACATGGAAAATGTGACGACAGTGCTTTAGAAAAAATATTGGAATGTAAGTGCAAGGGAATATTATGGAACTAGCTAATATCACAGGTGAATTTGACGACGAGTTCTACATACCAGATTTTGATTATAAGAAGAATAATGTGAATGCGATACAAATAAAATGTGAGTTTTCAATGAGTCCGATAATAAACTTGGAGGGTGGACTTAACGCGCCAAGGACGTTCTAGTTACAGAAATTCTGTACAATTAACATAAAGAGAAATATTAGTGAAGGAATTCGACCGATAATTATTGAAATATCAAAACAAATAGACAATAAGAGTAGCGAAACAAGGCAGGAATTTGGGCCAAGGGACGGCATAAAACGAATTATAACAACAAACACGACGTTGGGAGAAGTCGTACCAACAATAAATTCGTATGAGATTTTAGTTAAAATGGTTAAGTCCCGAGGTAACACAAGTTTACTGGAACCAGAAACCGATGAGGAAAGAAAAGCAAGAGAAAACGTTCGTTGGAAAAAACGATTGGAAATTCTTCGGAAGATGCTAAAACTACATTCTCCAGATCAGTGGTTCTCAACCGCCGGTCCGCGGACCGGCGCCGGTCCGCGATTAAAGAGATGCCGGTCCGTATTGTGTTGTTATCTGAACTATTTTTAGTATTTTTAGTATGTTGGGAATTTTATAGTATATTATATTAGATAGTAACTATCGCACCAATTTGTTTCGTATCTACATTATTGATTCGGCTTTCAATTGCAAGTGTGACGACGCGGCGGTACTACGTTTATTCTGTTTAATAAAAATGAATTCTAAACAAACGAACTTATTAAATTTTTACAAAAAAAATAATAATGATATTGCCACTAGTTCAGTTTCGGAATCCGTTGATGATATCATTGAACCACCAGCTAAGAAGAAAAAAGGTACATTTGTTCGTAATTATAATGATGATTATATTAAGTATGGATTTATTTGTTTTTCTTCTGGTTCTAACGACATACCGAAACCACAGTGCGTATTGTGTTCTGTGATTTTATCTAATGAAGCAATGAAACCTGCTAAACTTATTCGTCACTTGGAATCAAAGCATAAAGAATTTAATAACAAACCTACAGACTTTTTTATTCGAAAAGGTAAAGAGTTAACGGCTCAAAAAAAAGTTATGTCTACCATTTCTAAGGTTGATTACTCATTAGTTAAAGCATCTTATCTGGTAGCATTTCGTATAGCCAAATGCAAAAAACCGTATAATATCGGGGAAACTTTAATTAAACCTTGTTTACTTATTTTATTTATAAATATATTGTTAAAAAATAATTTAAAATGTAATATAGTAATAAGTATATAGTAAAGTAATAAAAATGAACATGTTTTGATTAATTTTGTGTATTCTTGTTGATGAACAAAAAAAAGGTCTTCGTACAATTAAGGTGGTCCGCGACCTATAAAATATTATCGAAGTGGTCCGGGGTAGTAAAAAGGTTGAGAACCACTGCTCCAGATAACTACGGCCAACGGTTTAGTACAGTAACCAATCACATCATAATAAAAGTTGAGGAAAATAACGTAACCAGATTACACTACGAAATAATAATAGCAACGGGTATAGCCATACTAATAATAAATATCGTACTAATATACATAATATACCAATACAAGTGCGGGGATAAAGCTAGTCATAGAAATATAAGTCCAGAAGAAGATGATCACGAAAATGTGGTACTAGAGGAAGTAGACTAAAAGGGAAAAATTTTTATTATTAAATAAGTAATTTACACAGATCCTAGACTAAGTTAATAAATGGAATAGGGTTATTTAACACTATGTTATATTAAGTAAAGAAAAAAAAATTATAGATTAAATTAATATAGGAATAAATGTTGGAAAAAAAAAAAACAACGAAGCAAGTTTATGCTATTGAAATAACAGCGTGTAAAATTTTAATTGTGTGCTGTAGAGCAAACAGAAGGAGACCGGTGGGTGTTGCCACTATATTCTATTGGAACGAGCAACCTCCGATTCTCACTGGAAGCGAAACTATAACACAATTAGAATTATTCGAGCGTATGGCGGGCTCCGCGATAAAAAGTTTCAGTGAAACCAGGGACAGAGCTTGGACATGGCCAAAGGAAGATAAATGGATGAGGTTTTTACTGGACTGTAACAGTCGAATAGCGTATTTGAAAGGACTGGAACCTAGAGGAGAATACCTGAGTTACGTGTCGTAGAGAAAAATTATTTAGTATTCACAATTATTTCCATCTTTTTCTCCTTTAGTAGTTATTGCAGAACTTAAATTATGGTGGACTTCTCGACAAAATTTGTCTAAAATTCCATCGAATTATCAGAGTTACTTAATAGTTGTAATGAAAATGACTATCCAAATGTCTACAAACTGTTAAAAATCGTGGCAACTTTACCCATCACAACAGCTACTGCAGAAAGGTCATTTTCGACAATGCGACGATTGAAAACTTATCTCAGAAATACCATGGCAGAGAACCGTTTAAATGGATTAGCTCAACTGAATATTCACAGGACAATTGAAGTTTATCCAGAAGTAGTGCTGGATGAATTGGCAAAAAGAAAAATTGATTTAGTATTGTAGGTGATAACTATTTTAACCCTGACACTCGGACATTATATATATTATTATGTGTTTTATTAACAATGTTTAATAAGTTGTAGGTATTTGTTTAAAACAATTAAATTGATGAATTTAATTTTTACGATATATTATGTTATATTTTTATAATAAAAATAAATATCCGATACCACGAAGTAAAGTATGGTAAGTTTAAATTTGCTGAACCCTCCATAAAAAGTTCCTGGCTACGCCGCTGTGACACAGTAACACACCATTATATACATGTATGATTACTAATATTTTAAACAAAATATATACCTATATAAATTATAAGATATTAAATAAAAGGTATTATATACAAAAACATGTACTTTAATATTGTTATATACAATGTTCAAAACTACTATAAATCATATATATATATTATATACGACATACGATGATAACTCTTATAATTACCGATATTATATAGGTAACACAGAGCGACGGAAGATACCTATGTATTTATTGTATAATACACAATAATAAAGAAAAAACGATCGGAAATCTGTAAAATGACGTGAAAAAAAATGGTCGGCGGGCGGCCGTGTTAATTCCATTCGTCTCCGACGCATGGCCGCCGGGACAGCAGACGCCGGCGTCGAACTCGAGCCTACCTAACAACCTACGTTTGGGTACCTAACCAATTTATTCGCGTTCACGTTCCTTGCAGATATTAACGCGTTCATATTTTGGTTTGGTTGGGCCCTTAGATCATATACCATGGTATATGAATATATGATCTAAGGTTGGGCCTGTTGAGCAGCGCAGCCTGGCGGGACCACGCGAACTACGCACTTGCTCCGTCTATAATATCGGTACAAGGTGCATGGTGCGAAATCGAAAATAATAATAATAATAATATTGTTGGTTATTAGTGGTTGTGGTAGCTAGTCGACGGGAGCGCTCCTAACGGTCCGCGACGGAAATATTTTATGCTCGACTACTTTTTCATGGCGTCGGCGTCGCGTTTGTTGTCACTTTTCGTTCTTTCGCGCCCAAACCTATTGTGAATGATTATTGCGATCGTTTATTATGAATGTTATTGCGTAAGGCAATAGACATTTTACCTACTTAAAAATCTCGATAACAGTATTCGTTTACGATTTTCAGCGCTGTTTCGTCTCTGTTATAATACATATCGATTGGATGAGAACTCGCTCGGTTACACTCTTCTCCGTGTGCTCGCATCGTATGCGATTTAGTTGCGTGAACACGACTGACGGCCGTGGACGGCCACTGCGAAACGAAATACTTAATTTCGACTGTCGCATGTAATATGAGCAACGCGATAAGGCTGCGCCACAAACACCGTCATTGATTATAAGACTGCCGGGAAAACAATTTGTACAAGTGGGTAAGATTTATGTTATAATTTTTAGTTTAAGTTAGGGGAATTGAGTTAAAAATGCTGTAAACGATGGTGTAGTCAGAATTTGGGTTCGGACATAGTTTTAAAGTTAGGTATAGCTTATTGCAATTTATAGTATTTTATGTGAACCGAGTGTGGACACTCACTCGCTGCGCTATCTCAGACAATTAAAATCGAAAAAATCCCTCGACAATGTTTATTATTTAGGAAAGTGAATATAAACCTCGATAATTAATATATATATATCATAATATGATGTAAAATTAAAATATTATACGGGTAGGCAGGTACCTTATCTTACATGTTAAGTAAATCAAATACCTAAGTTAAATACATCAATTTTAATTAGTTTTGATTTATGGTCTTGTCGCTAGTGTTGAAACTAGGTACAATGTATTTTGTTATAAGTTATTACTAATAACTAGGATAAGTTATAAATATAACTCATAAAAAGTAGGTAGGTAGTTAGTGTACAATTATGGAAATAACTCAAGCAATAAATAACAAACAATTGCAAAATCAATATAAATACTTATATGCTACTGTCTACTAGTTTAATGTTAATAGTGTTTACTTATTATAGTTATAGGGACATAAAACAATTAAAAACTTAATAATAACAGTATCTACGCTGGATGTTCAAAGAAAATGTTCTTTGTTCCTACTATCATAGGTATTATGAGAAATTTAATTATCTTAACTTCTATTTTATGGTGCAAGTAGACATGTTAAACTACTTAAACTAATTGAAGATTAATATTGTGGCGAGTTAAAATTAAGTGTATACATAAATATTATAGGGGTATTTTTAATATCTGTATTAGAAATATTTATAGACATATTTTATAATACTTTAATAATTTTTCAATTCTCAATAAGCACGTCAAAACTATCCCGAATTATACATCATTTATTAAAATATAATACAATATTATATGATTACAGTAATATTACACTACAATTTAATCAGCTGTGTACTACCTACCTATGTATTCAAATAAAACATTGTATTTTTTTTTTACTGTAAAATGTAATTCAGCCTAAAATATGTAACATACTATATTAATTTAACATCAGAATTGCAGTTAATAAACTATCTTAGGTAGTATTGTAGTAATTAAGGTAATAATATAGAAATAAATTCTATTGAATTATATTTTTACCAATATTAATAAATATATAATAAACCTTACTGGTTAGTTATAATATTATATTGATAACGTCTTAAAATTATTTACGTAATACCTATGTTGAGTTATATTTTTGGAAATTATTTGTTTCTATTTATTTATTATTAAGTTTAACGGGACACAAGCCATTTACATAAGATATAATACATAATAATCTAGAAACCACCATACATATACAAAATAATTAATACAGTTTGAAGGTGAATAATAATCACAAAAAATTTTAACATATATAAAATAATAAATTTCAATTAGATAGTAGGTAGGTATAAAACTTTTGATTTAAAAGATTCACGAGACGTAAAGAAGAAATCGACTTCATTACAAATTGAATTACATAATAATAATGCTCTAGGAAAAAATGAATCTGTACATATTTTTTTTCTATAAAAAGGTACAATAAATAAACAAGAATTTCTAATCAAATAACTATAAGTACAAATACCAATTTTATTTAATAAATCAGGACAATCAATATAATTATTTAGAAGATCATAAATAAATATTTAAAACTTACAATAGCCAACCGATAAATAATAATATTATTGATCAACTGTTAGTATAATAATTAATGTCTAAAAATTTTACGCGCCTGATGACTTGACTACCATCGACAAATTTGATGCATACCATCAACCGGCAAGTCTGATGCGGGTCGGTATGTATCGCTCTATACTACACGTGTTATTTGTTGAAAGCTCAAAATTGATCCAATACGTAACATGAACCTAGCTAGGACAATAAATTATCGGTTCTTGCAAAAAAACTTTGTATGTGGACAATTTTATTGGCTCCAGTTAATAGTTATTACATTTTATATAATTCAAATAATAACTACCAAGAAACAAAATATATTAAAATGTTCTTCAATGTTTATAGTACCTAATACTTTGACAACACAAATAGTTTAAAAGTTAATATGAAAACCAACTAAATTATCTAGATAAATTTTTTTTTCTTTTTTGCTGATTTAAGTATTTCGCTTATTTTGTTTTTTTTGTCAAATATAATATTATTATTATTCTTGAATTACATAATTATTTGTATCGATTCAATTAATTATAAATATTTTGATGTTTAATCCGGACAATATGTTGAAGTTGGTTGTTTTATGATTCCATTATGTTGTTAGTCACGTCTGGGTCCTACGAGATTTCCAGTGTTTTGGTAATGGTGGCGGTCAGCAACAACAACAATAATAATAACATACTTTGTTCTTGGACGTTCAGACCTTTTTAATGACTTTAATATTTATTGTAAAGACATAATATAGTATACCAGCGGTTCTTAACCATAGGGTCCCGACCCAATTTTGGGTCGCCAATAATTTGAAATGGGTCGGCTAAAATTTAAAACGTTGGTATAATATTTTTATTTTTAAGCCTTATAATATAAATAATAAATGGTACCGTTTTCGTAAATTCACAGTATTGATAATTGGTACAAAGAAACTTATCAAATTACATTCGTTTCCGTTAATGTCAATCGATAAAGTATATTTTTAGCTATAAGTTATAGTATTTGATAAGTTTTTGACCAGCATTTTTCTTAGAATCAACTATCAATGTTGTGAACGTCGTATGGTACTTATTCGTGTAGTCGTGAGGTTAACGTCAACCTACCTGTACCCAGTGCGGAATAGTCGTTAGCATTAATATAATATTATTCGTAAATAGACTAATAATTTTGCATAATTTTGTATTGTGTATTAAACATTTATAATGAGTAAACAGACATCACTTTCATCTTTTTTCATAAAACCTGTAGTAGTTAAAAATAATGAAAATGAAAAGACGGAATCAAATTCAAATGAACAAGAAATAGAGAAGGACGAAATGCCTAGAAAAAAGGTAAAAATATCAATGAACTACACATATAAATACATTGGTTATGGGTTTACTTATATAAATGAAAACGGAGTAGATTTGCCACAATGTGTTATTTGCGGTAATGTACTAGCAAATGCTTCTTTAAAGCCAAATAAACTTTTACGGCATCTTGAAACTAATCATAATGAATACAGAAATAAAACTACAGATTTTTTTTTAAGAAAACGTGATGAGTTAAAGAAATAAAAAAAATATTAAATCATATACAACAGTTGACAAGGTGTATTTAAAATGTTCTTTTATTGCAGCTATGCATATTGCTAGGACAAAAAAGCCGTATAATATTGGTGAAAAATTAATTAAACCTTGCATGGTCGATATATTTTCAGAACTATTTGGTAATGAACACGTCTCAAAAATAAAAAATATCCCCATGTCAGATGACACTATTCATAAACGAATTCTTTGTATTGCTAATGATATCGAATATCAGCTCGTCGAAAAAATAAACAAATCTTTATTTTATGCCATCCAGTTGGATGAATCAACGGATATAAGCAGTTCGGCTATATTATTAATTTATTTAAGGTACATTGATGATACATTTAACGATATAAAAGAAGAGTTTTTATGCACCTTAAAGTTGAAAACATTTACTACAGCAGATGAAATTTTCAAAACAATGAATAGTTATATGATATCTAAAAATAGTAACTGGGCTTCTTGTATTGGGATTTGTACAGATGGCGCAGCGTCTATGACAGGGATACATTCAGGTGTAGTATCACATGTTAAAGAAGTAGCACATGCACATCTAATTTCCACTCATTGCTTTATACATCGAGAACAATTAACTGTAAAAGATATGGGTGAAAATTTCAATGATATTTTAAACCAATGTACAACAATTATAAATTTTATTTGTGCAAGAGCTATTAATTCTCGTATTTTTTCTGTCGTGTGTAAAGAATTTGGTTCAGTTTATAATAATGTATTATTTCATTCTCATATACGTTGGTTATCACGGGTAAAAGTTTTAACGAGATTTATTGAATTAAGGACTGAAATAGAAGTATTTTTAAGAGAAAAAAATTCACCGTTATTTGACCATTTTCAAGATACAATTTGGTTGGCAAAAGTTACATATCTTTCAGATATATTTTCGTTATTAAATGAGTTAAATTTGAGTATGCAAGGGCCATTAACTAATATTTTTACATGTTATAATAAAGTTGAAGATTTTCTAAAGAAACTTGATCTTTGGATAAAACGAATTCAGGAAAATACATATGATATGTTTCCATCATATTATAATATGACTGAAGAAAAATTATTAAAAAAAAATGAAATTAATGTAATGCAATGTGTAATTAAACACATTTGTCGAAATTAAAAAATAAATTATTAAAGTATTTCCCACCATCTCATGATATTCGATCAAACAATATGTGGATTCTTAACCCGTTTTTGCCCTGTGAAAATCATGAATTATCTTTATTAAATGAAAGCCAACTATTAGAATTATCGTCAGATAAATTATTAAAACAATCTTTTAACACTAAAAATTTAAACCAATTTTGGATATCTTTAAGAAATGAGTATCCTATTCTTTACGAAGAAGCATTAAAGAAATTATTTCCTTTTACAACAACATATTTATGTGAATCCGGATTTTCGACATTAACTACGATCAAAACCAAAGCAAGAAATAAGCTTGATGTCGAACCCACGATGCGTATTTCACTTACTAACTCCATAGAAGCTCAAATTGATTCATTGGTGAAGCAACATCAAGACCAAGGGAGTCATTAAGTTCTTCATTATTTAAAAAAAATATTTAAATTAAAAATTATTTAAAAAAATATGTACAATACAATTATTAAAAGAAATGTTTATTATTAAATATAATTTAATTAATATTATGACCTGTTATTAGTACAAGTAATATGAGTAAAAAAAAATATTAAATTAAGAGTACCCAATAGTTATTTTTTATTCTGCCATTGAACATTATTTTATAAAAAGGTCGCATGAAAAATTTGGTAAATATCTTGGGTCGCCACTACACAAAGGTTAAGAACCGCTGTAGTATACCACATAAAATAGTAATGTAGTGACTAGTGAGTTACACCCAAAAGGAGTTGAACAATCATAGTTTTTTTTAATTACAATTTCAATGAAAAGTGCAGGATCAGATAGTTAACTACAAAATAAAATATTCTTAATTAAAGCTATCAAAGTAAATCTATAAAGATAAATGGAAAATAAATAAAGCTATATAGGCAATTAAGAAATGATTTTTAAAGTTTTATTTAACAAATGAAATAAAGCAAGATGTTCTATTAGTATCATTAGTACTATTTGTATGTACCATCAGATATTCAAAACACAACAATATATTTATTGCCATCATTAAATAATTTTGGAGTTAAAATGTAGTTATTATAATATAATTTATAGATTCAAATTTAGTTATACTTAAAACATATTGATATTAATAAAAATGTATTTACAATTTTAGATAAGATGAGTTCTCTTACAAATACACCTAGAATCATGGTTTTCAGACCAACATGGAGCGAATTTCAAAATTTTAGTAGCTATATTGAGCTGATGGAGTCGCAAGGTGCTCACGAGGCTGGATTGGCAAAAGTGTGTTATTATAAGAATTTAATTTTTTATTATATCGATTTCAGATTTAATTGTTACAATTTGACTTTATTTTTCTTCTAAATATATAATATTAATCTTTTAGGTTATTCCACCACCCGAATGGGTACCAAGAAAAATGAGTTATGATGAAGATGATATTATGAGTATGATAATTCCTGCTCCAATCAGTCAAGTAATACATTTAAGTACTTAGCTTTTAATAAACTATGTTCAATAATTATTATTTTGATTTAGGTTGCACAAGGAAAACAAGGGCTTTATCAACAACTTAATATACAAAAGAAACCTATGACCGTATCCAAATATAAAGAATTAGCAGAGTCTGATCAATTTAAAACCCCCAAACACTTTGATTATGACGATCTTGAAAAAAAATTTTGGAGAACTGTAATATACAATCCCCCAATATATGGTGCAGATGTATCAGGATCTATTACGGATAAAGATGTCGATGTAAGTATTACATTTATAAGTTATAATTTATTTTATCTTAAATGTATATGCTAATGGACTGAATATTTTTTTAAATTCAATTAAGGCTTGGAATATTAACAAATTGGGTACAATATTAGATTTTGTAAATGAAGATTATGGTGTTAGCATTGAAGGTGTCAATACAGCATACTTATATTTTGGTATGTGGAAGTCCTTGTTTCCATGGCACACAGAAGACATGGACTTATACAGTATTAATTACATACACGAAGGATCTCCAAAGACATGGTAAGATTATTCTTATATTTTATTACTATGCTTTGTTATTATTTATTACATATTTTATTTTACTTAAAATAGGTATTGTATACCTCCAGAACATGGTCACCGCCTGGAAAGATTGGCTAATGGCTTTTTTCCAAATGAATTTTTAAATTGCCGTGCTTTTCTAAGACATAAAACGACTGTTATATCTCCTTATATATTAAAAGATTATTCTATACCATTTAATAAAGTAAATAATTAAAGTTACTCATTTTAAACTAGATTATCAGTACTTATGTTTTTATGGTCAATATTATTGTTTGGTATAGATCACACAAGAGAAGGGTGAATTTATGATAACATTCCCCTTTGCATATCATGCTGGTTATAATCATGGATTCAATATTGCTGAATCCACTAACTTTGCATCACCACGTTGGGTGGAGTATGGGAAAAAAGCTTCACACTGTCTTTGCCATCAGGATTCAGTAAAGATAGATATGGATACGTTTGTAAAACGTCTACAACCAGAAAATTATGAATTATGGCGTCGAGAAAAGTATAGTGGTGGTGGTTCAGAAGATGCTTCTCATACTTTTGAAGCTCCCTTGACCAGTGAATCTAACATTTCATGTAAAAAGAAGTAAGTTAGTTTTTATGATACAAAAATAAAAGTTTTTAAATATTGGTTTTTATATTACAGAAAAACAGGTATTCCAAAAGATAATATTAAAGCTGGTAGAAAACGTTGTCATGTAACCCGGGAACAATCAGTTTGTAAATTGCCTAATGATAAAACATTTGAAAATAAAGGTATATGTGTTCCTCCATCGACAAGTGTACAAGGGTTAGATAAAAAAGAATATGGAGATGAACCACTTAATGACAAACAAAGTGAAGTAATAGACAATGTATTGCTAAAAGCTGATGAAATGGGTTGGTAACATTTACATTGCTCTCGTTGCTTCAATTATTATTTTTAATTAAATTGTTAATTTTAGATGTCACTAAAGTATTTAAGAATAAGAAGAAGAAAAACTCTAAATCTACTGAGAAAAATGTTGTTGCTTTGGATCAAACTAGTAACCTTACGGATTTGAAAATCATTAGCGTCTAAGAGACCGATAATACTATTAAAAAAGTACCACACAAGAAAAAAAAAAAAAAACAGTTATATAAAAAAGTTCATTTCATAATACATTTGAAATACATAAAATATTGCATTTCCCAACACCATTTTATTTGAACAGACTTTGTTATTATGACTTTGTTTATTTTCATTATACACTTTTTTGTTTTGGGCCATCATAACTTGAGTGAAAATGATTTTCAATTATTATTTAGTTTATAGTTCCCTAAGAGTTAGTTTTTTGGCTGAACTATTATTAGTTTAATCTCTGATGTATGTATTAGTAACTTAAAAAATAGTTTTGAATATCAAATAAAGTTATAGATGTATTTGCTTATTTATTTCTAAACATCTAATATAGGAACTTTATTATTTTGCATAATAACTTTTAAATGAAGACTATTCGGAATTTTTCATACTATTACTCATTATGTAGGTATTTCAATATTTTTTAATTTCTTAATTATTTATCTAACCTAATTATAATATTTGAATTTTTTTTTGAATAAATTATTTTAAGTATTGTTATAAACATATCAAATTTCTTTTTTTAAAACTATTATTTATATGAAGATAGTTAATAAATTAAACTTTAACTATTTTATATATAACCTATATATTATGTATATATATTTTAATTTTGTAATATAATATGAATTAAATAATACATTTTTTAAATTTTATTTTTTTTTTGGTAAGTAATATAAGTGAGACAAACTTTGCAAAAAAATCTTAAGTCGTCTTTGTTTAATAAAATAAATAAATAAAAAAATTATAAACATATTAAAAACCTCAACATTGTTAAAATGTTATCTATACTAATATTATAAAGAGGAGAGATTTGATTGTATGCATTGAGTATACTTTGAAATTACTGGATAGATTTTAAAAATTCTTTCACCAATAGAATCCTACATTATCCCTGAATAACAAAGGGTAATTAAAAAAAGAGTATATTAGAGGTCTAACCCGTGGAGGTTCTCTAACAGTAACTTTCTATCAGTTCTTGTTATCATTATTAACTTAAATCAGTATAATTAGGTATAATTGAAACATAATAATTACAAATAAAAACCATAATAACTCATCCACAACAAAATCATTAAAAAACTATATATTGCTCATTGGTCCATTTTAATTAGAGGATGTATCTGTCCTATGGTACCGTTTTACCGTAACTGACTCCTGTCAACTAGAACGTGTTCAAAGACGATTCTTATCTTGTGCATCTTTGATATCAAAAATAAAGCATCCTCCCCATGACTATCCATAGTTATGAACTTATGAATGATATCTTACCAGACGTAAATAAAAATCCAAGACCAAATATACTTTTAAAGTTCTAATTAAGTGAAAAAAAAATTATACTAACAACTAAAAGGTTCTATAAAAATTATTATACTTACTATGAAGTTTTTTTATGTTTAACCTTTTTAGGATTTTTCAGTTATATGGGATAAATAAATAGGGAAGTCCGAAAAATTCCAAAGAGTGGCCGACAATGATCAACAAGATTATTTGAACATTGCCAAAAGATTTTTGTAAAACAATAAAACTGTATAAAACCTTAAATATTTAACTTGAACAATTTATCAAAAAAGTTTTTTTACCTTTTATACAGTATTTTATTAAGTATATCTGTCAGTCATTTTTATTAATTTTTTTTAAATATGGTTTTCTAATAATTATTAAGACTTTAATATATATTAATTATAAATATACATTAATTTTTAACAACTTTTTTGAGTAATTCTATTAATTATTTTTGAGTCATCATTTTAAATTATTTGTAAATAATACATTTTTATCAACTATTATTAATTTATACATTATTTGTATTAATTAATTTTAGTAATCTACCATTTTCATTTGTTAAACATAAAGTACCATTGAAAAAACGCAAACAAATATAAATGTAAAAACCAAAAATGTTAAAAGCCATAAAAGTGTGTCGAATCAAATATCAATAGTTAACAAATAGATGGCAAATATTAAAAAAATTATTGCAGAAATGAGTAAATCATATTTGTAGAAGTTAAAATTTTTTTTTATTTAGATGGGTTAAGTTTACGTAACCCATCCTCTTTGTCTAAATTTATTTTTGAAGAATGCAAATCAAATTCTAACTCCGTGAGTATTAAAAAAAATTTCAGCCAACCCAATTTTTCCAACCGTCTCAAAACTATCACTGGTAGTTAGCAAATACTAGTAAATCTATTTTTGAAATTGGAAACTAAAAAATATTGTTTTTGGCTAATTTTTTTTTTTTCAAACATTTTCTATGTATTTAACCTATAAGAGGTTTAAAAATAACACAAGACACAACTTTTTTTGATGAAATGGGTAAATATAACTAGAAATATCATATCAAAACTTGTTCATACAGCCAACAAGATATCAAACTGGTTAGATATTTTTAAGATGTATTAAGATTAAGATATGTTATTTATTTTAAGATTTTTATCAAATATAGATTTTTATTAATATTTTTTGATTTCTAACTAAGATTTTATTATAAAATATTGATTTTTTTATCAAATCCAGGTTTTTTATTATATATAAAATTCTTTATGAAATATAGATTTATTTACATCAAATTTTTTTACTTTTTTTGATTAAATCAATATTTTTTTCATTAGATGTCTCATTCTATATAGATTTCATTAACATTTTTGTTTTTATTTCGATTTTTTTAATCAAATTAAGATTTTTTTTGTTTATAAAGATTTTTTTAGAAAATATATATTTATTTTCGAAAATTGAATTTCAATAACAAAATGTTTATTGAATAAAATAAATCTGAATAAAATAAAACTAATCTAAACATGAATAAAAAAAAAACTTAAAGACAGATATAGATATAATTATAGTAATATGAATTTGGGGAGTCTGGTTCCAAATTTACAAGAAGAAAAATTCCCCTTGCGGAACATTCAATCGCCATATAAATAAATAAAAAAAAAAACGATTAACTAAAACGTTTTTAATACATTTTCTGAATTAAATAAAAATAATTGTTTTATTATTTTAATTTTGTTTATTTATTTTTTAATCAATGAATAGTATTTTACAACGAATTTTAAATATGATCAATTTAGAATTATTATTTACACTAGTTTTCTTACTTCTCTAGTAAAAGGTGCATATTCTACAATACGATCATGAATTATTAATAAACAATACGAAGTTACACCTGAAAGTGATTCTGATGTTCAATTGGATGTCAACTCTGGTTACATTTTTACACGAAAATTAAAAAAGGTCAAGCGAAAAAAGTTCCGCTTGCAGTACATTCGATCACTGACCACTATATAGCTAAAAATTCCAAATAGGTGGTTGGTGAGTCTGGCTCCAAATTTACAGGGAAATAAAAAGTTCAAGTAGGGATGTATGACTTGCAGTACCTACATTCAATTACCGTACAGCTAAAAAAAACGATTAACTAAAACATTTTTTAATACATTTTCTGAAATAAATAAAAGTAATTGTTTATTATTATAATATTGTTTATTTATTTTTTAATCAATGAATAGTATTTCACAACAAATATTAAACAGGTGTTACTAAATATAGCCAAATTTATAAATCTTTCAGATTTATGTAAAATGTATAAAACTACAGGTAGGTATTAATTGTTTAAATCAGTAAAAACAATAATTTATGTGTTTGTAAATTGTAGATCAACTCACTATGTTCAAAACCATAATTCTTCTATCAGGTGATATTACTGAAGGTCGTCCACAAATATGTTTAATTTTTGATTTTTTGTGAGTTTGTGTTATAGCTGCAGAAATAAGTATTAAATCAGTAAATTGATATTTTATGAATTCAAAATCGATTATAATTCATTTATAATATTTGGCCTCCAAGCCAATCTCCCCGATGACTCAGCTCATGAGGGTGCCACACTACTAATTTCTACTAAAATCCCACACTCACCTTTTCATCCTAAATCTAACCAACACATGCAGATAGTCGCTACATCTATAAATATTAACTCCATACCCACGTCTATTGCATCAGCCTACTTCCCACCTGGATCACCTTTTCAGGCAGAAGATCTGTCACTATTTCTTCAAACACTTAATCACACATACATCATAGGTGCTAACTTTAATGCGAAGCACGAAGCATGGGGCTGTCGCTCAAAGAACACTATAGGTCGCACTCTACACAACTTTATAACAATCAAGCGCTCTAAGGTTATCTCTCCAGCCTCCCCCACCTACTGGCCAACCCACGCAAATCATCACCCTGATTATATTGATTTTTTTCTGTCTAACCTCCATATAAAATATCTCACATCCATATAAATATTTCTAACCTTAATGACCCTGCATCTGACCACACACCACTCGTCCACTCATCCTCCAAATTCAAGCAAATGTTCCCTTCCACCCATTCGTAAAAAAACGCACAGATTGGAACAAATTTCGCAATATTATGTCAACTTCTTCCTCTTTAAACATTAAGTTAAAAAATCCCACCCATATAGATACTGCCATAAACACCCTCACAAACAACATTCAAGACTCATTTCGAATATCTTCCACCACATCTGCAACTCAAGACAACTCCAGTAGAAATAACACTCTGGAAATAAGAGAGCTCATATCTCAAAAACGCCGGGCTCGAAACACTCGGCAACGAACTCACTACCCGATTGACAAACAACGGTACGACTATTTTTCCAACAAACTCAAGTCAACTCTCAAGAAACATAAAAATCAACTATTCACATCCCATATTCAATCTCTTTCACCCTCAAATGGGTCTCTCTGGAGAAAAACCAAAGCTCTTTAAAAGCATAAATCTACCATTCCCCCTCTTCGCTATCAGAACAACAATCTTGCTACCACTGACCAAGATAAATCAAATCTTCTGGCTAACCATCTTGCAAATACATTTAAACCTCACAACGTTTCCCCTGATGATACTCACATGCTTCAAGTAAATCAATTCATCTCATCGCCTCTGCCTATGGCACTTCCAGCCTCCCCAACTACTCCTGGTGAAGTTATATTAATTATTAAAAAACTCAGGAATAATAAGTCACCCGGCCATGATCTCATTAACAACAAGTAGTCAAAAATTTACCACCAAAAACCATCATTCTTCTCACCTTCATCTTTAATGCTATATTTCGGGGGTATCTTATTTCCCTACCACTTGGAAATCAGCACTAATTATTACTATACTTAAACCAGGCAAACAATCTGATATGCCTGAATCGTATAGACCAATCAGTTTACTACTCACGTTTGGAAAAATTGTTGAAAAACTTCTCCTCAAAAGACTTGTGACTATCGCACTCAAACAAAATGCCCTTCCCAGCTTTCAATTCAGTTTCCGTGCCAAACGTGCAACTTTTCACCAGCTCCACCGTGTTGTGGACCACATTGCTACATCTCTAGAAACAAAAAAATACTGCTCAGGACTTTTTCTCGACGTAGCTCAAGCCTTTGACACCGTTTGGCACGATGGTTTATTATACGAACTTAAAAAAATCTTCCCGGCACCCTATTATTTACTTCTAAAATCATACCTAAATAACAGAACATTCAGAGTCAAATTAAAAACCACATTTTCCAGCACACAAAACATTCTAGCCGGTGTCCCTCAGGGAAGCGACATCGCTCCTTTCCTATACACCTTGTTCACAGCTGACATTCCTACAACGGATAACACCCTAATAGGGACATATGCCGACGACACCGCAATCCATTCATCTAGTCAAGACCCCTTCGAAGCAAGCAGCCTACTTCAAAATCATCTGAACAGCTTATCTCACTGGTTCAAATCTTGGAAAATCAAGATCAACGACTCCAAGTCTTCTCATGTCACTTTCTCCCTCCACCCCGGTGACTGTCCTCATATAACATTCGAGAATGCAATCATTCCTCACACAAATGAAGTTAAATATCTCGGCTTATTGTTTGACAGGAGGCTCACCTGGGGCCCCCACCTCAAAACCAAACGCAAAAAACTAAATAGCCGCCTTCACATCCTTAGGCCTCTCATGAAATCTAATATGCACATCTCCAACCGTCTACTACTCTACAAATCCCTTCTCCAACTTATCTGGTCATACGGAATCGCTCTCTGAGGTACCACTAAACCATCGAACACTAGAACCATACAAGCATTCCAAGCCATCTGCTTCCACATGATTGCTAAAGCCCCTTGGTACGTCACAAATGTTGCTCTTCATAATGACCTCCAAATCACCACCATCAAACATACAGCTATCAAATATTATCTTCGCCTGCACTCCAATATGGAACATCACTCAAACCCCCTCATCGCTCAACTTCATACCAATGCTCTCCCAGAGATCTTCTCAACGCACATTAAACTTAACCATGTATATTACTATTTATCCCTAAATTACCTTCCACGTAGGAATTTCTAATGTAAAAATTCTACTCATTGTACTTCCCTCATTGCCACTTATAATTATTATCACATTTACTTATTGTACCATTTGGCACAGCTAGTGTGTGTGTGTCTGTGTGTGTTATATATACGCGGTATTTTTGATTCAGGATTTGTATGTACACTGAATTTTGAATTTACGTGAGTTTATTCGGGTTTTGGTATTTCAACCTTAGCACTGTTTTTGTTTTTATTTGTGTGCGTATTTATTTGGGTATATTAACCCTAGGTACAATTTTCGTGGATACGAAATTCTGTATTTGCATGTAAGCATAAAGACGATATTTTGCGTTTCCATGTATGTGTGTAATCAAGGGCGGATCCAGCATGTATGTACGGTTGGGGTACTTTATAGACAAAATTATATATTATAGATATAGCCCCCCGCAAAAAAAAAAACCATGTGATAAAAATGTGTGTTTTTTAACATTTATTTTCATATCTTATAAAATATTATCTTATTTTTATAATTTATTCATAAATGAAACTTAACTTAATGCTTTTATTATATTTATAGAATAAAATCTAATTTTCTATTCTTTGTTTTCGATAATCTGTCTTCTGACATCCTACAACGCATCCATGTCTTAATCCTTCCAAGTGACGAAAAACTCCTCTCTGCTGAAGCAACACTTACTGGTAGAGTAGTCAAAACTACGAGAAGCATATTAATTAGTGGAAATATTTCTTTATCACATTGTATCAGAGTATCTAAAGTTGAATTTGGAATGTCAGAATTTTTATCTTGCCGCTGTTGGTTCCACCACTGTAATTCTCCTTTTAATTGAATAATGAAATCTTCTTCATTCACAATTCGTTTGCTCATTTCTTCGACATTGCCAAACTATTTCCAAATTATACGTAAATTATATTCAGAATATTCGAGGGATTGAGACATAGGTACTTGAGGAATAAATATCCCCAAACTAAATATACTTAGAGTTTCTTCGGTAAAACAATCGTTTATATCATTTGTTATAAAATCAAGGAATGGATTATATATAGCTATACGGAAATAATCTTCTACTGAGTCAGTTGAATAATTTACTCTGTTAATTTGTTTCTTTACTGTTCTTGGTTTTAATATTGGTAAGTATATGAAGATATTCCATTTGTTTACTGGCTTTTAAAAATATTTCTTGAAAGTTTGTTTCACAATTTTGACGAAGTGATTTTAACGTATTAACGGTAGTTTTAATAGTATCGTTTGCAGATTGCTTATCGAAACTTTTTTCTGAAGAATAGTGCTAAATGGCAATATAATTGAAAATATTGATGACGTTCCGTAAAGAGTTATAATAAATTCACAATCTATTGAGTTATAAAGCAACTTTGCCTTACTTGACGACTCACGTTCATCCCAATTAGCAATATAATTTAAAGAGTCAATAATTTTAGGCAAGCCAGTCAAAAACTGTAAAACCACTGTATGTCTTTCAATCCAACGAGTTTCACATAAAGAATGTAATGCAGCATGCAAACATGATTTTAACACAAAGTTATGTTTTGAACTTGAATTGAAAAAATTTACAATTTCTTTGATTTGACCAAATGCATTACGGATTGATTGAATTTGGCAACCTTAAGCTATAAATAAATTTAAGCTATGATTAAAACACGGACACCAAATAGCTCCTGGAATTTCATTTTGAATAGTTCGAACAGCTCCACAAATTTTAGAAGACATTACACTACACCCATATGTTGATATACCTACACAATTTTTCAAAACTAATCCAAGTTTCTTCATGATTTTTAAGACTGTTTTACAAAGAACTTCACCACTTAATTTAGGCTCAGTATTAAGAGCATCAAAATTTTCTTTATGTGGATCGATAAAAGTGATAAAATCTTCATGTATAGAATTATTATAAACGTATCTTATAACCAAACACAATTGAGATGTATGGCTCATGTCCGTAGTTTCATCAAACATGATGCTATAGAAAGTAGAAATGGAAATTTTTTTCAAAATATTTTTTATTATAATGTCACTTATTACGGTTAAAATTTCATTTTGTGAAGTTTTACTTACATACGTTGCATTTGAATTAGATATCTCAAAATGTCTTTTTAATTCGATATCCCCAGAATAAATTCTAAATTTTAACAATTCTCTAAAATTTTCTTCATTTCCTACAGTTGAATTTTGGTTTGAATCCATATTATTGTGCTCCAAACAATGATTTATAGCTGATGAAGGCTTTAATAAACTATGATAATCCAGATATTTCAAATGCTACAGTAAAAAAAATCAAGGGATTCATATCTCGATTGCATAAATGTCATATAAGGCTCTCTGAAAGAGCATTAGGTATGTAGTATTCTGTAGAGATTTATAAATAAAAATACATATATTGTCTATACTCTATATCAGCGGTCGCCAACCTTTTAGAGCTAGCGGACCACTAAGTCTATACTCCAAATTTTACGGACCACGTATAGCTTAAAATAGTTTTTTACATAATTACCGTTCCACTACTGATAAATTGTACACCAAATTAATATAAAAAAATACACATGTAAAATAGTAAATAGGTTTTATTTTTATTTATGATGAAAGTTTTAAGTTTTAATTAAATTTTAATGTGATATTTGTTCCTGTTTGTTTTGAAGAATTTCGTGCAATTTTGGCTCCAATGAGACCGGTACCGTGTCTTAATAACTGTGACCGAAGAAAATGTTTTTTCACATAAATACGTAGTTGAAAATTGAATTAAGATTTTCATTGCTTTTTCACTCAACAAAGGGTATTCATTTTTAACGTACAGCCAAAAATGGCTTTTTGATAATTCCAGGAACTTAGTTTTGAGTGAGGAGTCGGATGATAAATCGATGAGGCTTTCTTTTTCGCTCATATTTAACTTATTATTTTCATTGTTTGCTGCAAATGGATCTATTATCCACATATTACCATGTCTAGGGTCTTCTTTTTTTGGGAAATAACGACAAAAAGATTCTGTAAGTGATTCTAAATGCTGTTGAACAATATCTACCACTCGCTGGTTAACGTCCTTTTCTTTCATATATTCATCAAAATGTTGAAACATTTGTAGATCCTCTTCAGCCAACCGTGTTTGCCAAAGTAATATTTTTTTTTGAAAAGCATGCATTTTGTCTCGTACTATGAACACGTCCTTAAGTTGTCCTTGAATGGATATGTTTAATTCATTTAACAGCGAAAAAATATCTGCCATATATGAAAGCTTGGCTACCCACTCATCATTAAATAAAAGTTCTTGAAATTACACATTATTTTGCTGTTGGAAAAATAATTTAACTTCTTCACGTAGAGTAAACATTCGGGTTAAAATCTTCCCTCTTGACAGCCATCTTACCTCTGTATGAAGAAGAAGGTGTGTATATTGGGAACCCATTTCTTCACAAAGTGACTCAAATAACCTTGAATTAAGTGCTTTGTGTCGAATATGATTTACAATTTTGATAACATCGGATAATACTTCGTGTAGTTCTGGGGACATTTTTTTTTACGCAAGTTGCTCACGATGCAAAATGCAGTGGTTAGACAAAATATCTGGGTGACCGACATTCTTCACCTTTGCGACAATGCCTGAAAGATGTCCAACCATGTTTGCAGCACCATCTGTACATATCCCAATACACTTTTTCACTCAATTCCGTGTTTCTGAAAATAACTATCAAGTGCTTCGAAAATCTCAGAGCTAGTTGTTCTACCCGGCAAGTTGAGCGAACAAAGATGTTCTTCCTGTAGCCCTCCTCCATACTCAACTCTCACAAAACAAAGGAGAAGTGCTTTATTACTTACGTCCGTCGATTCGTCAAGTTGAATTGAATAAAATGGTGAATTTTTCACCATTATTATAACTTGATTTTCAATATCATCAGCCATTTCTTCAATTATGCGTTTGATAGTGTTAGCAGACATAGGAATCTCTTTGAGTTTTTTAACAGCTTGCTTTCCCAATACTACTTCACCGGCTTGTAACATGCAAGGCTTAATTAGGTCTTCTCCTATCGTATATGGCTTTTTATTTTTTGTGATCTGAAGTGCTACCAAATAAGAAGCCTTTAACAAGGATTTATCTTCGATTGCCATTTTTTTCATAGTTGTTATTGTTCGGAGGTAGGAGTGGACTGTATAATCGGTATGTAAGAATCAAAAGGATAAATAATGGTGCAACAACTTATGTTTGCCACGGTGTCACCGGGTGCTACTATTCAAATAAAAATGATAACAATACTAATACTTTAGGTGAAGTAGGGGGCACAATAGTGCTGGCCAGCGGAGGGCAATAATTAATACAAATAAATAATAATAAAATTAGGTAAAACTTATTACGAAATAATAACAAAAATAATAAAATATATATGTATATAAAAACCGTGTTGGGCGACAGCAGTCCGCTGGACAATCAACGGCTTAAGGTAATGGTTGGTGGACGGTACTGGTAGTGATGACGGTACGTGTTCAGAAAGATACACAAAAACGATGACGGTAACGGTAACAAAATAGCTATGAACGGTCGGTCGGTAGGTAACGTGGTGAGTCGGACGGTAGGTCGAACGGTACTGGACATAGGTGCCGGGCGGCCTGCATACTGCAGCAACGCATTTGCCGATATGAACCGGGACGCCGTATAACTGCTTCACGTTCCGAACAATAGTAATTACTTGCTTTCGCATGTCATCACGCATTCTTTCAAAATATTCAATTGGTTCATTTGCTAAATTCTTATGTTTTGATTTGAAGTGTCTTTCAAGTTTCGAAGGTTTCATAGCATCATTGGATAATATGTCAGAACACACAACACAAAGTGGCAGTGGATATAGATCACTATCAGGTTCTTGAATAAATCCAAATTTCAAGTAGTTTGAATTATATTTTCTTACTATTTTAATTTTTTTTTCTCTCCTCCATCGGTTTGAATGTTTTTTTCTAATGATACCTGACGCTAACACTAGGTAGGTATAACACAGCAATAGAAGAATCTTATGCACACACTGAAGAAGACAAGAAACAATTTAATAACTGTTTTATATAACCTTCACTACGTTATTCCAGTTAACACGTACACATACACTTGTATCCATAGTCCATCTCGGATTAATATATATATATATTTATTTATATAAATTTGGGACAAATTGGTGACTTATTTTCTTAAAGAAAATAATGATTTATCATTTACTGCAACTGCTTCACGTTCCGAACATACCGGCCTCCTTGAAGGTAGCGACCTTCAATTAGATAGTGGCAAAGGGCACAGCTTAACCACGGGACGACGTAGAATGGTGCCGTTGGCCAACTTGACATCAGCGACACGGGTTATGGCATCCATTCCTGGGTAAACTTCCACGATACGCGCGGTTTTCCACGTGAGGGCAGGGGGCCAATTCTTGAAATCATACGACTAATTCTCGCATGCGATAAAAGTCATACATTTTATCGACTGTGACAAATGTTTATCGCATGCGACATACAATTGGTATTCTTGAATTGAAATCGATAAGATTTTATCACTTGTCGAATGCGATAAAGTTTATCGAATGAACCACTATGGTAACAACACAAATCTAGATTTTAACCACAGATTTTTCATTTAATCTGTGTTTTAACCTCAAACAAACTGGAAAATTATATAAATTATTATTTTATTCCTTTATCACTGAATGTTATCAATGATAAATTAAATTTATAAAATCAAAAACTTTGGTTGTTATTTGTTACCTATCTTTAAATGTTTAAAAAGTTACATTTATTTGTTTGTAAACTTATTACTTAACTGTTTACTTAAAACAGTAATTCGACTAATACCCATAATGTCTAGAATGAGACCAACTCATAACCAAATGAAGTTTTTGGTTGATCAGATGGCCAACGATCCACAATTGTGTTCGAGTAAATTTAGTAAAACATTCACTCATAAAATCGCCCAACAGAGATGGGAAAATATTGCTGTTCAATTAAACTCGTTACCAGGAGCAGAGAAGGATTGGCAAAAATGGAAAAAAGTAATGAACTTTGTTGATATTTATTTTACAATTTCAAGTATTTGTTTCTGAATCCATAATCTATACTCGGCTGAAACTTTGTTAAAAATACTGTAACCAAACTCTAAGTTCTCTTGCTATTTAATACACTATTAAGTGTATTCCCTCTAGGTACCGAAAAAAAACCAATATCATAATCTACAGTTATTATTGCACTCATTAGTGTTATTTATATTTTAGACATGGCAAGATACTAGAAATATTACGAAAACAAAAGCTGCAGCTATTAAACGGCATCTAGGGGGTACTGGTGGTGGACCAAGTTGTTCAGTTGAATTAAATGCAATTCAAATAGAAACACTACCTTTATTGAGCAAATCATCGATTAGTGGTCACAGCGATTCGGTTGAATCAATTGTCCAGTTTGACTTTGATGGCCCTACTGAAGATGTGATAACTGGTAAATTAGCACATCGATTTATTCTAGTAATAGTTTTACTTAAATCATTGCACACTATAGTTTTTAGATTAAAATAATAGAATATAGAATACTACTAACCTTATATATTATACTAATGTGTTAAATCAATAATTTATCATGCACAGTGTATGTAATTTCATCTTTTTATTAGTCTACTAATAAATATTTTTTGATACATAATAAAAAAAGAATATATTTATTTCTCTCAGCTTTTCCTATGGTTAATATAATGATTCATTATAGAAGCAATGGTTATTATTATTGTGCTGTGTTTAGAAACTGAAGAACTATGCATGGACGATTTTGTGGAATCATATATTGACAGTGAAAATGAAAATCCTGTATTAATTGCCGAAGAAACAGTTAATTCAAGTAAAATTTACACATACTTAGAACATAACATTAAAGAATAATTTACTGAAATATTTATATTTTTTTACTATAGCTGAAAATGAAAATACCTACAAACATTCAACTTTGAAGCTATCATCTACTATCAATACTCATAGACCAACGCAACCAAGTATTAACTTAAACAATTTATCATTTATGCGATTAGGGAATAATCCTATTTTAATTTTTATTTGTGTCTTTCATCGTTTTTTGGGGTAGTAAGAATGCCTAAATTTTCTTCATTAGCATCTTTTCTGGTAGGGCAGTGAATCTAGTTGGTACTTTGGGGTGTTAAAAGTAAAGAATTCACAATAGTTTTAAAAGCTTCAGCAAAAACAAACATAAAATTAAGGAAAACTGAGATTTTTATTCAAAACTAGCTTTATTCAAATACTTAAATTTTGATTTTTGATGTAAATCCATTCACTTCCCCAACTTTTTAATTGAGGATAGTTATTATTATATTTTATTTATGATTAAAATACAGGCTAAGGTAATTTATAAAAAAAATTACAATAATTTAATGTAATGTTATAGAATTGAAAAGAAAAATTACTGTTGCTTCCAAACTCAGCGAAAGCAATACGACGGCCAATCGTCTAGCGAATATTGCAGAGAAAAAGTGTGACATGAAAGCAGCGTACTACGAGAAAAAAATCAAACTAATGGAAGAAAAAAATGTAACTTTGAAAAATTTAGAAACATTATTCTCTGAATTTGTACACTCAAAGTTGCATACATTCCTTTAATCGAAAAACTAGACTGATAAAATTAAATTACAGACTGATTTTTTTTTTTGTTTCCTAGTAAAGTTATGTAAGTTATTACTATTTATTTTATTTACTATATTTTGTTATTTAAATTTTTAACTAGTTTTGGCAATTATTTATTTTACGAGAAGGTTACCCATTTGTTTTTATTATTATTTCATAGTTAAGTTATGTAAGTTACTACTATTAATTTTTATTTTTCTGTTAGCATTGACTATTTATTTTATTTACTATAATTTGTTATTTAAATTTTTAACTAGTTTTGGGAGTTATTTATTTTACCAGAAGGTTACCCATTTTTTTTATAACGTTTTTTCATTTTTACAAACATGTTACACATTTTGTTTTTTGTTATTATTAATAATAAAGATTTTTATATATATATATACGAGTTGCATATTTATTTCACCGTATAATTATTATAATGTAAAATATTTACAGAAGTACAGTAAATAGTTCCTATAATAGCTACCTACCTGTAGTATCTTTTGTAAAGTTGGAGAGGAGAAAACAATTAAAACAAGTAGAGTTTTTTTTAATCTGATGTACCTGTTAGGTGCATTATCTTATCTTCATCGGCAAACTGCACAAAATCGATAAGTTTGAATATTTTATCCATACTTATATACTTTTATCAATACCTTAGGAATTTAAAAAATAACATAAATCTTGACACTGTAGAATGATAATTTTAACAAATTGATACCATTATCATTTTTATGCTGAAATGATTTAAAAAAATCATAGTTTACGGACCCATTAATTGTGGTCTATCCACAACTTCATTTTAAGAGAAATCTAAGTGACAGCTATCCCATACGGGACGCAATTTTAAAGGACTGTGCTTAAGTGACACTTAAATTAATTTTAAGTAACACAGTAATGCATAGGTACGGCAGATTATCTTCTGACAGAGCATCAAGACAAGGTAATTATAATAATAATATATTTACTAAACATTTCTTTGTGATAAATATCTTATTACATTATTTCTTTGTTGCCTTCCTAAACTTAAATCCATGTTTCTGTTATTTATATCAGCCAAGTTATCTTCATCTTCCATCATACCCAAATTATCAAGCCCTTGGATATCAGGTTCATCAATCAGCTCTATGTTGTTTGTGATACACATATTGTGCAGCACTATACATGCATTTATAATAGAAGATGCCTTTTCTGGTTTATAGTGTAGGGTTCTATCTTTTAACAAGCATCTAAAAAACTAATAAACATGGTTGTTAAAATTAGGTGAAAAAATAAATTTTAAAAGATCTTACCTAAATCGCATTTTTAACACTCCATTGCATCGTTCAATTACACTCCTGGTTGACATTTGCCTTTTATTATAAAATTCCTCGGCTTCAGTGGTAGGATTTGATATTGGTGTTAGTAGCCATTGACGCAGAGGGTATCCAGAATCACCTGATAATATATTATTAAATTAATAATAATACACTAAATTATATTTATTAATAAGGACTTATCACTTATGATAAATTATATTTACCTAATAAATAAAAATCATTATAATTGCGTCTGTGCAATTCTTGCAATATTGGTAACACAGAACTGTTGTTCCATACATGAATATCGTGAGTACTGCCCGGGAATAGTGCATTAACATTTAATATCTTTAACTTGGAATCACAAATCTAAAGAATAAATTATTAATATATAATTATAGGTAATATAAACGTTAGGTATAATGAGTATCTTCATTTATTTGTATGGTTTATGAGCACATTTTCACTAAGCCATGCATAGTATTAAAACAGTACATAGGTAATCTATAAAAATAATTACATAAGGTTATTTGCATGTTTTATCAATTTAAATAAAATAAAATTGCATGCACATTTAATATATAACATTAAAATGTAATAGAACATTACCAATTGGACGTTGATTGAATGATATCCTTTGCGATTTACATATATATACTCAGGATGCTGGTTTTCATCCAAGTTTAAATTTGATGAAGGAGGTGTGATTGCTACGTGCGTACAGTCAATACAGCCAATAACGCCAGGAAATCCTGTATCTCTGTAAAAACTAGATAGTACAAAAATTATTAAAAATATCTTCAAATTTGCAAAATAAAAAAAAAAATGTTAATTACCCATTACGGATATTGGTAAGTTCATTAACATTTTTTGGAAATTTAACCCAAAGGTTAAATATTTCGGGTAGATTCAGTGCAGCCACAACCTCACTTATGCAACGGGATACTGTTGGTTGTGATAGAGCCATAAATCTGCTATTACCAATTGGAGACTGGTATGAGCCCGTAGCCAAAAAATTCAAAGTTACAAAAATCTAAATAATAAATAAATCATAATTTATAACAATATATAATAATAAAACACTATCTGAAATCAGGAAAAATATAAAACAAAATCGCCTTCAAATAGAATAATTAATGTGTACTTACTTTATTATTCAAATCAATTGCAGACGAACGATTGTTTGAAACTATATGTGGTCTTAATAGGTCAATCAATTCTTTAACAACGTCTTTTGTGAGTCTAAAGTTTTTTACAAATAAATGATCTGACAATGTAAAAGGATCTGTCACATTTTCTGGATTTCTAGTCTGTCTTTCATAATATATATTATGATTTTCGTGTTCCTCGACGTTGTTAATGGCAAACAACATTGCCATATCATCAAAATTAGCCATTCTAATAGTATATATAGAGCAGAATAATAAAAAACAAATAACGAATACCTAATAATGCACTAATGACATAAACATAATTAAAATTTACAATTTACAATATTCAAAATCTTAACTGATAAGGTTTTAATATGAGTACATGACACTCATAATCATAAATTATCATGCGATATAGGCTAGTCACCGACTTTCTACCCATTCGACTAATAGTCGAATGTTTTTCGTTCGACTAAAGTCATACCATAATTCAAGAATACCAATTATTTATTTTCATGCGATAAAATTTTTATCGCATGCGACAAAGTTTATCACGATTTCAAGAATTGGCCCCCTGGTGATGGTTCTTTGATTAGAACAAGTTGACCCACCTTGAGGTCTATGGCTATATTCAGCCATTTTTTGCGAGGTAGCAACGTTGTTAAATACTCCCGCTGCCATCTTTGCCAGAAGTGTTGTTGGATTTGTTTAACCAGTGTCCATCGTTGTCGCAAGCTGACGGAGACCGGACGATTTTCGTTGTCTGGTACTGGTATCTTAGCTGGCGGTCCCATCGATATAAAATGGCCAGCGGTTAACGGCGTGTAATCATTGGGGTCTGACGATAGTGCACCGAGGGTCCGTGAGTTTAGAGACGCTTCTACTCGATGCAAAATGGTGTTCAGCTCTTCGTATGTCAGTATTTGATCTTGTATGACTCTTCTCAACAATGTTTTCGCCGACTTAACAGCTGCTTCCCACATTCCACCCATGTGGGGGGCTGATGGTGGATTAAAATGCCATGTTATCTGCTTCTCAGTTACATGACGCGTGTAGGACTGCGAACTGATGATGTCATGAACTTCACTCAGATACCGTTGAGTACCAGTAAAGTTCATGCCACAGTCACTATGCATGTCCGAACATTGCCCTTGACGTGCAAGAAACCGATCTAGAGCTGCCGTGAACGTCGGTGTAGAAAGGTCCGATGCGAGTTCCAAATGCACTGCGGTGGTTGACATGCACACAAAGACGCACAAATATGCTTTTGTTATGCGAAGTTTTCGTAACAGTGCGGCCTTTACATTAAAATGACCTGCAAAGTCCACGCCGGTTTTATTAAAGGCCTTTACGTGGTCCAAACGCGCACGTGGAAGGTTCCCCATAAATGGCTGTGGTGACCGAGGACTAGCTCGGAAGCAAGGTATGCAACGATGTATTCTCTTTCGGATAACACCTCGCACCGATATTATCCAAAAGGACTGTTGCAGAATGTTTTGTACTGCGTTGGGACCTGGATGGCAATTACTACGGTGCACGTAGTCAATCAGAACTGCCGTCAATCGAGCTTCTTTAGGCAAAAGCACTAGGTATTTTTCATTGTAGGGCAAATCTGAATGTCGCAGGCATCCTCCCACTCGAAGTAGATTCTGTTTGTCCAAAAAAGGGGCCAATTTCCGTAACTTTATAGAACACTTACGGTGGTTCCGCAGGTTTTCTATCTCTTCTGCGAAGAAAACTTTTTGCGTCCAGTAAACCAGAGCACACATCGCATTGGTTGTCTCCAGTGTGGTGGGTGATTTATCATTTACTGGCACTAGCACTGTCGTCCGTCTAGTACCCTTAACATTGGAACGTAATTTCAAGGTTGACATTTTAAATTCAAAATTCAAAACATTAAGTTACAAATTATTAAAAGTTGATTACTCATTTTCTAAAAATTAAAAGTATGAGATTTGACTGTCAAACGCTGAAGTGTCATAAGTTAATCATATTTAACACTAAACTATAATTTCAATGGTTGATTTTTACGGTTACATTTTTTAAATCTGGCGTTACAAATAATAACAAATTGATTACAAATATTCTAAAAAAAAATAATGATTTATCAGTTCCGAGTACTGATCTGACATCAGTCCAGCACCCTTAACATTGTAATGTAAATTAAAAGTAGAATTTTATATAAAAAATGTTAATTACCATACATTTTAAATAAAAAATACCACATATTAAGTAACAATAACAAAATATTAACTAAATACAATACTATTTACTAATTTACTATATTAAACTACAAATAATAACACATTGGTAACTATTAAAGTTTTGTAGTTTCACTTTCAGTTACCTAACTGATTTCAGTCCAGCCCTACATAAACTGAAACATTAACACAAGGTTGAAATTTTAAAGAAAAATTACAAATCTTGCGTTATGGTTTATTACAAATTTGTTATTTATTTTCCAAAGAGTATGAAGTAAATGAGTATGAAATTAAAATAAGGATGATATTTTTGGTTACAGTTATCATCACAGCACCCCTATCGCAAAACTATTAATTCAATGGTGAAATTTTGGGTTAAATTTTTTAAATTTGGCTTTTCAATTTGGTGACTAATTTTCTAAAAAAATATAATAATTTATAATTTTTTGGAAACTGGGCTGATGTCCATCCAACATCCTTAACACTGGATTATAAATTCAATGTAGAAATTTTAAATTAATTATGCCAAATATTAAGTTAAAAGTAATAACAAATTGGTATCTATTTTAATTTTGAAGTTTCACTTTCGGGCACTGAACTGATATCATCTCAGCACCCTCTCCACAAAACTATCAATTCAAGGGAGAAATTTTGGGTTACAATATTTGGTTCTGGCGTTAAAACTTGTTACAAATTGGTTACTAATTTTATTTTCTAAAAAAATAATGGTTTATCACTTTCAGGAAGTAAGCTGACGTCAGTCCGGCACCTTTAACACAGGAATATAAATTCAAGGTAGACATTTTTAATTAAAAATGCCAAAGATAAAGTTATCGATTATCGTATGTTAAATACATATAATACTATTTACTATATTAAACTACAAATAATTTAAAAATTGTTAACTATTTAAGTTTTTAAATTTCACTTTGGTTGCCGAACTGACATCAGTACAGCCCCACATAAACTGAAACATTAACAGAAGGTTAACATTTTAAATTAAAACACCATATCTTGCATTACAATTTATTATAAATTGGTTAAATATTTTTAAAATAAGTATAAAATTTCACTTTTTAGTGGAAAGGTGACGTCATCATAAACCCTACATAAACGTATTATAGACATATTACTTATTAGTGGTGTCAATAGTAGTCACTTTCAATTCAAACGTTTTAAATTTTAAGTTTGATCAATTTTGTCAAAATTTGAACTTTAAATTCTCATAAGAAAAATGTGTGCCTATGTATTTTCAATATTTTTCAACTACTATTGTAACAATATATCAGGAGCCTTGTATTAAATTTTCATGCTTTTCGAAATTTATTGACATTTAAAAAGAAAAATTTAAAAATTTAAAATTTAATATGGAAGTGAAAAGCTCAAAACTATTCACAATATTTTCAAAGTTGTATCAATTATTATTGTATAAAATAAACATATGGTGTGAATTACAAGTTCTACAGTTCTTTGTTTTTAAATTATAGAAAAACAATAAAATCGGTTCTTGTAAAAATTCAAACGTAAAATTTCAAACGTTCATAAAAATATAATTTGACTTTCAGGTAGAATTTTTTTTTGATAAAATCAGACAAAACTATTAGAATCTTATTTTATATTTAAAAAGAAAAGTTTTATAAATTTCTAACACAAAATAATTTGCGCATTTTCGTGATTTTTACGTATTTTGTCAAAATTCGAACATTCATTAAATGCTTATAAAAAAAAAATTGTGACTATAGATTTTTAATATTTTCTATATTTTTTTTTTATTTTTTTTTTTTTATTTACGGGTGATAACCCAATTACATGAAGATTGTAGTTTAGTACATAATACATATTATAGGTATGGTAAAACATTTGATAAATAACATTTGAAAAAAATAAATTAATGAATAACTAAGATATCTACTTAATATTGTAATAATACAAAAAACACAGAAATATAGTAAAAATATAGTAAAAATAGTAATATAGTAAAAATAACAAATTGGAGAAAATACTCAAAATACAAAAAACTCAATACAGTAGTAAAATTAATAACAGAAATAAATCAAATAAATTTTTTTTCTTACAGAACTATTGAAAAAATCGACAGAATTTGAACTGAAATTAAAAAAATCAATTTGTTCATCATTAGCGATAGCCATCATTCTATTTATAGGAGCGGATAACGCATAATTAGTTTTGTGATTATTTATATAAAAAGTAGTTATGATTGATGATCTAGTTCTGACTTGAGGAACAGAAAAATTTAAAAACTTAATAGCTCCGGACAGAAGAAAAAACCATTTAGTAGTTTGAACAAAAATATTAGATCATTTACTTTTCTTCTGTTTGCTAAGCTTTGCATGTTAAATGTACTTAACAAAGGTTGATAAGACGAGTGAGGTACACGTATAATATTACATTTATAGGACATAAAACGGAGAAAGCGATTTTGGACATTCTCAATGCATTGAATTTGCGTGTTTAAATAAGGAGACCAAACTGTTGAATTATATTCAAGCTTAGATCTAACTAAGGACATAAATAGAATTTGTAATGTGTTATGGTTATTGAAGTCTTTACAGTTTCTTGTAATAAAGCCTAATATCGAAGATGATTTATTGATAATATGCTGAATGTGGTGATTAAAGGTTAAATCAGACTCGAATATGATACCAAGATCACATAATTCATTTACACGATGTAAATGGTGGTTACGTAAACTATAAGTGTGAAGAATTGGGTTACGAGATCGCGTGAAGGACATAACTTTGCATTTTTCGAAGTTTAAAGGTAATTTATTAATATCGCACCAATTAACTAAAAAACTTAAATCATCTTGTAATAAAAATGTATCATTACTGTTTTTTATGAGACGGAACAATTTCATATCGTCGGCGAATAGTAATTTTCTAGAATAAAACAAATTTAAATCATTTATAAATAACAGAAATAGAATTGGTGCAAGGTGAGAACCTTGAGGAACACCAGATGATACAGTAAAAGGAATCGATTTAAAGTTTTTACATTTGACTATTTGTTTTCTATCGGAAATATAAGAATAAATCCAAGAAAGAAAGGGGTCATTAATACCAATAGTACGAAGTTTAGAGATAAGAATTTGGTGATCGACTTTATCAAAGGCTTTAGAGAAATCTGTAAAAATAACATCAACTTGAAAACCTTGAGAAAAGGCATCAAGTATAAATTTCTGAAAAATTAACTGATTTGTGGCTGTTGATCTATCTTTAATAAAACCATGTTGATCCAAACTTATTAAAGGTAAGAGAAGTGGTGTAATCTTTTTTGAAATCATTGACTCAAAAATCTTTGGTATAATTGAAATTAATGAGATAGGCCTATAATTTATTATATTAGTAACATCATTGCCTTTGAAAATAGGTGTAATAAAACTTGATTTCCAAGCGGATGGAAAACAACCCGTTGCTAATGATAAGTTATATAGGTATAATAAAGGGACACTTAATACAAATTTACAATTTGAAAGAAAATACTCGAAATCATGTCAATGCCAGGATTTGTTTTTGAACTCAACGTATCTAACTCCTGAAGAACATCAGTAAGATTTAAGACACACGAAAATAAATTAAGATCGGAGTAATTGGTGATAGAAACAGATGATGAGTGATTGATTAACGGTGGTGTAATTGAGTTGACATAAACACTAGAAAAATGCTTAGAAAAACAGTCAACTATTTCATCACCTCCATTAATAGAATGATTTAAATAAAACATTGAGGTAGGAAAAGACTGAGACGAGCGTTTGGATTTAATAAATCGCCAAAATTTTTTGGGACAAGATAATAAAGAATTTTCAGTTTCTGAAATGTATTTATTATAATCAATTTTAGATTGGGCCCTACATTTAGATCGAAGTGCAGAGAATATATTATAATTTAATTGTGTAGGAGATGTTTTATATAATTTATGTGCTATTTTTTTTTTAAAAACCAAGTCCCTCAATACAGAACTAAACCAAGTGGGATGTTTAGAAGTGAAAAGTTTTTTTTTAAGACAATTTTCATCAATTATTTTAAAAATAATTTTATAGAAAATATCAACTGCATTGTTTATGCATAACTTATCAAAAACTTGAGACCAATCTATAATCGCTAATGATGAACGTATTATAATTACAGTTGAAAAAATCATATACAAATTCATTATAACTTAATGATTCTAGATTTACATTGGTTGGGAATGTGACAGTTAATGCAGGGTGATACATATAATCAATAGGTAACAAGGAAAATGTCTCATTAAGAACAACTAAATTATGAGCGTTAGAAAAAACTAAGTCGAGAATTGAATCAGATCGATTTTTAACAAGATTGAACTGATTTAGATTAAGGTAAGAGAAATTAGCCAGGTTATTGACAATTAAATTATTAAACTGAGAAACATTAGGGACAATTTTATTGTTTAATAACGACCAGTGAATACCCGGTAGATTATAGTCACCCAGTAAAATAACATTTGAGTTATGTGAAAGATTTAACAAATTGTTTACAGTATCAGTATGGTCATTATAAATATCAACACTTGAATTAGGAGGAATATATACCGATCCAATTAATAGAGTGAAAGAACCCATAGAAAGGTTGATAAATAATTGCTCGATGTTGTTGTTTTGAAGTGGAATACGATTACACTGAAGGTGATTCTTGACCGCAATTAGCACACCACCTCCTCTGATAATGCAGCCCATGACACTATCACGGTCGCAACGAAAAACTGTGTATTTTGGGATAAGACCAAGTTCAATGTCATTGACCTCATTATGTAGCCAGGTTTCTGTTAGTATAATGATGTCATAGTCCACCAGAGCAATATTTCTATTAAAAACATCAAGTTTAGTGTTTATGCCACGAATATTTTGATAGTAAAACTTGAGATTATAGGAACTTGGTCTTAGTTTCGGCAGTTTTTTGAAATGAACGGAATGTTATTATTGTATTTGATAAATATATCATTTTCTCCAGCAGCTTTTCTGGTGTTAAGCTCGTCTAACACTATTTTGAAATATTTACGTTGGACTAAAGATCGATCTGTAGATATACTGATGTGTTTTAAGTTTTCAAATTGACGTAACTTAAATTTGTTTTTAATACGTTAAAAATATCATGTTGATTTGGTAGTGTAACACGGATAGGCCGAGCATTATTAGAAATCTTACCAAGACGGAGAACATTTAACGGAACAGTGGTAACACCAATTTGACGGAATAACTCAGAAACTACTTGAATTTCGCTTAGAGAATCAGTTGTGTTTTCATGAACGTTAAATAAAATTAAATTACGGCTTCTAGCTTGGCGGTCTATAATTTCAGATAAGATTTCTTCATGATTGACTGACGGTGGAGTTGAGTTACGTGCTTCAAGTATAACCAACTTTGAACTAATAATTTCAATTTGATTTTTCAGAGCTTTATTCTCATTAAGCAAGTCATTGAAATGCTTGGTAATAATATCTAATTTACCTTCGATATTAGTGAATTCTTTGTCGTGGTTTTTCTTCTCCTCACGGTAAGCATTGAACGAAGTAATTAGTTTGCTTTGAGTAGATTTCATGTCATTTACAACTTTAAATAATTTGTCCAATTTATCATTGATGGTAGAAGGATTTTCAGCAGTATTTGAGGCATTTTCATCTGTAGTATTCATATTAAAACACGCAGGTAGGATATACAAGAGATATGTCTAATTAATATGTCTTTGTAACAATATATTAGGAGCCTACATGGCTACATTTAAGTTTTCAAGCTTTTTTACCCAACAATAACATTTTATTGACATTCATAAAAAAAATGCAAACTGAAAATGTCCGTAAACAGTTCAAAACAAATCAAAATATTTTTAAAAAATTATCATGTACCTATAGAAAATGCTAATATACAAATTCAGTGAAAATTGCATGTATATACAATTTATATGTATAAATGGTATATTATATGTATGGTTATTTGTTATAGAATTACACGGACTATAGAAAGAAGTTGTTAACCGTTTAACGCTTATTTTTGGTTAACCTCAAACTAGAAAAGGTTATCTTCAATGGTTAACAATCCTCGTACGAAACTGTGAAATAATGAAATCAGACTTAAATCAATAATGCACTCTAAATGTAGATTTATGGATAAATGTCATTAAAAATCACAATAAAACGCGTTTTGCTGCCATGTAAATAAATAAATAAACCTATAACTTATGATGGTAGTCATGATAATAATAATTTAGAACCTTACTAGTTACAATACAAATATATTAGTTATTTAATAACATGTGGACAACATTCTCAAATCATATATACGATATTATGTATATGATCTAAGTTTAAATCACACCATTGCGGTTTTACGTATCATAATAGATAATTATGTGATTGATGCATGGGCAAAGTTTCGTTGTGGCCAACTTACATTTTATAACTTTTATTTGATGTGTGTCAATTCACCCCTGTAACCAACTTGTCATCGTCTCCACCGTATGCGTACGCTAAGCCATCGATGAATTTCTATATTATAGGTACCTATACTATAAATATTATTTATAAACTAGGCACTAATCCGAAGGCCAATATTATACTTTTGTCATTCCCACCATAATTATCATATTATTCTGTAGCATAGGTGATTAAATTCCAATGTTTATCTAATCAATAACGTCCATGTTTCTTACAATAACAATATATTTTGATAGTATTCCTGTTACAGCATCATAATATTATATACATTCATATGCGGTTGGGTACACAACATACGAACAAATTGTACGTGTACCGTAGTTATATAATATTGCATAGCAAGGACGCTATGCTCTCTGTCTTTTTGTGTATTGCTATATTAGCGTCAGCTCCCGTAGTGATCGCATTCGATAGATCATCGTCGATCGCTGGCCCGATCTTTCGCACTCAGCCGGCTCCACGGCCTGGGCCCAGTCGATCTAACGACCACACCGCGGCCCCAGAGATTGTTTTAGTGCCACAGCCTGCACTATATTACTCAGATGACCAGACCACGGTCACCGATACAGACGGCGATGCAAAAACGAACCCACCACAGCAGCAGCTGCACAGTATGCAGTCACTGGATGACGCAAACCTCCCACAGGGGACACAGCCGGCGAGCTCAAACGGGACTGCAACAGACACTGACGCCCTGTAAGTTTGTGACTTTCCTATAATTATATACAACGGTCCAACAGTTAGGTAATATTATTTTTTAATGATAAATACAGTTAATATGAGTATTTATTATCAGTGGTATTAATTATTAGTAATAATTCTGCAGCTAAATACAGAATACTGAATAGATTAAAATACTAACTGGTCTGCCCTGTAAGTACTTAAGTAGACAATGATTCAGTGAATTTGTGGAATCGTTTAGATTTTAGGATGACCATCTACATACACGATTCGATATCAATTTCAATATAACTTTACATACACTGCAGAGCACATCAAGCCACACACCTCAATATCTATTACCAATGTAGCTATGGCGCTATGTAGGCATGCATTGTTTATTTATGGTACATTCTTTTACATTTTTCCTAAATTTATCCTACAGGGTTATACTAAACTTTAAAAAAATGTCAGGAGACTGAATGAGTACCACCCTGAAAAAGTTTCCTATTTGTGTCATTGTAGAGAGCATAACTTATAACTGTTATTAAGGCATGTTCCAAGCGACGTGCATCATCAGCCTTTTAATTAATTCGTTTGTAACACAAACGCACCTTGAAAAACTAAATAGGATAGTGATCATTTCCGGCCAAGACCAACCTTTCTAATCCATTTTCGTAAAAATACGAGTATAGGGTTTTGAAGTATTGTGGTGCGTTATAATGTGCCTCACCATCATTAAAAACAATGTGTTTTGATGGAGAACAGTACCAGGTAAAACGTAACGTGGTCCTTTGATATCCGGTTTATGGATGACGGAGCGTTGCTCACCGGACAGTGTGGGCAAGGGCATATTCTACATTCATATTATCAATGTGTTTCGTTCTTATTTTCTAACGTATCCACTTTAGACGTTTTAGTGTAGACCAGTCATTGCCCATTGGTAATTATATATTACATGAATTATGGCACCATGGTAGCCTACACCAGCACACTATATTCTCAATGGCGGAGGGAGAAGGAAATGCACACCCTTTCTCCTCAAAAATTAGACCTGTCCCACGGTGCTCGTAACAAAATATCATATTAGGTTATAGTTTATACCATAAGTTTATAGGTATGAAATTATGATAAAAATAATATAATATACTAACATGTCGACGAATGACAGGCATATTGTTATCAATACTTAATTTATTTGTATAATTGCAGTTATTGTGACCAAGACGATGAATATGTTGAAGACGACTACATTCCGTTTTTCTGGTGCATACCGATAATTTTGTTGATAATATTAGTATTGTTAGGGCATTTGAATCTTCATTATTTTTATACATCGAAAATAAAAAAAGACTCTCTGGAATCAATTTGTTCACAAACGAACAACTCCAAATATAATACTTCACAAGACTGAAGAAAGATTCCGTGGGAACTGGAAACAATGTGTCAAATGTTGTCTTTTGACTGTTCATAACAACTGTTATTTTTTTAAATAGATCAATAGACAATAAAAAATATTTTAATTACCTAAGTTGGTTATTTAAAAATATATTCCATACTCCTAAATATTATGTAGGCATATTATTATTGTCTAAAATTGGTTCCAAATTATAATTATAACGAAAAACGCTGCAGAAGATGCCTATCCTTTCAACCAAATATATATAAAGATTATACTGTCAATAAATGCAATGAAGGTTTGTTGGGTAAAAAAAGCTAGAAAACTTAAAACAGGGCTCCTAATATATTGTTAAAATGACATATGAAAAATATTAAAACCCAGTTGCATCTTTTTTTATGAGCATTTAAAGTTCAAATCAATTATTTTGAGTTAGAAGTACCTAAATAAAAATTTTTCTTTTTAAATTTTTCCTATATACCAGTAGATTTTCGAAATATAGCGTTTTTTTTTTTGAGCTATTTGCCTATTTATAGGCATAAAAAATTTTCGAGTCTTATTAGTTTTGTAATATTACAGGCTGGCAGATCTTTGCTCAGAATCGTTTTTGGTTTACATTGATTTTATATCATTAAATTCAAATTTAGCACCATCCATTATAGCGACCCACTTGTAACCTACTCATCAAAAGAGTGACTTTTTAATTTTGATTTTAATATCAAAATCCATATTACCTCGAAATATGATATCTATAAGGTTATTTATATATTTATTTATTTTAAGGACATCAGTCCAATTTAAAAAGGTTTAAATTAGACAACAGTTAATATTAGAGATATACAATATAGAATAGATACATGAAAAATATGTTAAAATATTTTAAACAATAAAAGGTTAGGCTATACAAATGTTAAAGGTACCTAATATAATATAATAATAAGTGATAAAAATCGAATCGATAGAAAAGAAAAAGTCTAATTGGTTTACTGTATTAGCAATAGATAGGTAACAAAGTGTTTACAGGGCTACAAGACGTCATAAAGTTTTTGGAATAGCCTATTAAAATACCTATTCCGAATAGGTAATGTTTTATAATTATACAATAATTCTTTATTTGTTTTTAAAGTGATATTGATTAGAAGGAAAGAATCATCTTTTCTATTATTTAGTATTTTGAACAAGAAATTTGTATAAAATTGTTTTTTTTCTGACTTTTAAATGTTAATAATTTCAAATTTAAAAAGTTAAGAATGTCTTCATAACCAGAGTGAGGATATCTATTTAGATTGTTTTTATAACAAATAAAACAAAGCATACTGTTTAGGATTATTTCTATTTGATAACTATGACCGATGTTGTATGTTTCCTATATGATTGGGGATAATAGTTATAGGACGAATAGTAGCGGCAAATGGCAATGTACATACATTTTAGTGCAACTGATTAAAGCTAGAGCAATTACGTTTAATCGTGCCAATGAATGAAAGATAATACTGAGAATGGATTGAAAAAACAATTTTTGTATTTTATAAATTGGGATCTTTCAGTTCAAAACAAATTTTGCCATGACAATAATAAATGTACAATAAAACATTTTTTTTTTAAATTTTCTATTAAAAGTTCATGGTCAATTTCATCAAAAGCTTTTTCAAAGTCACAGTGTACTTAAATATGATATCAGTTTGTTGATGATTGGAAAAGTAATTTAAAATAAATTGTTTTATAGATATAAGGTCGGTCGGTAATGGTAGATTTTTTGGTGTGGAAACCATGTTTTTTATATTGCAAATTATAGGTTTAAGTATGTATTTGTTAATTGGATAATTCAAAGATATAATTTTCGATAAAAATCTATTATTTAACTTGCATGTTCTTGAAATTAAAATTAATAATTTTCCATTTATGGTATAATAACGTATAATTAATATAAACTGTGTCAGTTTTAGCGATCCTACTATCCTAGTACTTTAATGTTCACTTCTCCGGCCTCATCTAGTGTAACTATGCATTAGGGTGGATCGAATAAATGCATAGTATGCATATAGTAGAACCGATTTCACAATAATTTATATAATCTAGAATAGATATACTTTTTTTACGGTTGTAAAAACCATTCGATAATCAAAGTCAATCGTAATTTAACGTCCTTGATATTACTGTACATACCTATAATATCTCTATATTTTAGGTACACTCATTCAGTCGTGCAATTGAGAACGGAAATGACTAATTAATATAACGACCTTCGACCTACCTATTAAATATTAAGTATTTCCGTTTCCTTCTAATGAAATCATTTATTCTACCATTATACACTATACAGTATTCATTTAATGTCTTTGCATACTATTAATTTAATTTTGATTTTAATATCAATTCGATATTACCACTAAATATTAAAATATGTTACCTATAGCTATAGGTATTCAATATTTTATTATATTTTTGATTATAATAAATAATAATATAAATTGGTTGTTATCAAGACTCACAGTCTAAAAAACGTACTTAAAAAAAATCCATAGTTGTCGTGCCAGTAATCCAGTTCCCAGATTATCTCTTGTGACATAAAATACGAATTATTCATACTTTTTTCCGAATTTTCAAAAAACGTATAATGCAATGTATATTAATTTATAGAGCTCATAAAATTAAGCATTTACATTAAAGCTGGTTACACACGGAGCGGTTTAGCCGCGCGCGGTCGCGGTTATAATCCGCCGCGGATTTTCTTTAAAAATTAAACACCTATATTTAAATGGGTATATTCAAACGAAGAAAAATGGCTAGCGGACGACCGCGGTCGACCGCCTGGAATCGCGCTTGTTCAATTTTCGGGCGGTCGACCGCATCCGCTAGCTAAAATTAAACTGTGGATTTCCAATAGCTATATTCATACGAGGCGGATCGTCCGCCAACCGCCGCGGTTTTTTCCAGCGGATTTGTCATTAATGAATATTGAATATTCAGTTTATTAGTGTGCACTGTCAATATTCCAGCCATTAAATTAATAAATTAATATTTTTTATTGATTATTATTTTATGCATATTGCATAAGTAAAATAAGATTTTTTATATACCTACTACACCTCATTTTTAAACTCATTTTTTATTTACAATGCCATTCGATACAGAACAATTCATTGTCGAAATACAGCAAAATGACTGCATATGGGATAAACGTAAGTATCCTCTCGTTTAATAATTATTAGTACTAATTAATTGGTAATTGCACGTGGATTAAAAAGTAAAATTATCTAATATATGATATTATAATAGAGGCAAAAAGTCATCATGATCTTGCTCAGCTACATGTTGGTTGGACCAATGTAGCTAAGGCATGTATAGAAAACTTCGAAGAACTGGATGAAAGCAAGAAAGCAGAAAAAAGTAAGATTTAATATTATTATATAAGAAAATTACCTATACCTACTTCATATAGCAATACATTGTGTTCAACACTTGTTAGTTTAGATAAACTTAATATTTTAATTTTATATGCAGATCCTTACTTAGGGTAGATAACAATAATAATTGCAATACTGATGGTTAATAAAAAATAATAACAAAGGTTTTGTATTTTTGTTTATTATATTTTTAATTTTATAAGACAAGTAGTTAGGTACCTCTACATATTTATAAATGATATATACGTGGTATAAAATTATAAAATAAGGCACAAAATAAATATAAGTATAAGTAAAATATAAGTAGGTATAAAATAATAGGTATGTAAATATTTTTTACAAACAAAATAAGAAAAATAATAAAAACAATAGTAACTGTTACTAATTAGTTACATATAGGTTCAATAGTATTTATATACAGTGTTATTGCGTATATTATTTACCTATTATTTTATTTTGCCAGCTAAGCGCGTGATTTGGGTGGTTGACATAACTCACAAAATACTTCCTGACATCCTTTGCATTTGTCTGAGCGTTGCCAACTCCTCTTCTCTCAGTTATACTTTCCATACCACAATTCAAACTATCCTCAAAATTATAACCATCACGGCGTCTCACAAAGTTGTGTAAAACACAACAGGTTTTGGTAATTTTTACCGCAAAATTTGGTTCAACTAACATGCTCGTTTGAAAAACTCTCCATTTCTTTGATAGGATTCCAAACGAGCACTCGATGTACTGACGGGCTCTTGACAGACGATAGTTAAAAATTCGACGCTCGTCATTTAACGTTCTGCCAGGAAACGGTCGCAATAAATTTTTGTTCAGAGCAAAAGCCTCGTCAGCCACGAGTATAAATGGTTGTGGTACGCCTTTATCATCCCCAGGTAGACATTGTTCGGGAGGAAAGTTTACTTTGTCTGAATATAACTTTTTTCCAAACGGTGACATTTTGAATACAATGCAGTCACTCTCTTTGCCGTAAGATCCAACATTAATGATGCGAAAACAATAATTTGAGTCACAAATAGCCATTAGTATGAGTGAAAAAAAATTTTTGTAGTTGTAATACAAAGACCCGCTATTTTTGGGGCATTCTAGTCGAATGTGTTTTTTATCAACCTGTAATTATTAATAAAAAATAATTTTTATGTTATTTGCTGCAGTCAAATTATAAATTTTCTAACCTACATATTATTATTATTATTAATATTATTTAATTTATCAGTTAGGAACATGCAACAAAAAATTTAAAAAAAATGTTTGTTATAATGAATTGTAAATAAATATTTTTTAATTTTTTCTGTGGCGCGTGGTATGAAATCCAGTTATGAAATCCGTTCTGTGTATACGCACCGGCCGGTGTCACTAGTTCCCGGATGGGTGCGAGGGTGCCCACCCAGGATTTTAGTAACAAATCCTTGCCACACATTACACACGTGTTAAAAACCTACAGTACCCTAGGCTTATGATAGATGTATACATTATATAAGAAAAACGATTCTGAGCAAAGACGGTCAGTCAGCCTACCTTTAATATTACTAAGTAAATTTGATGATATTATTGTAAACAAATAATTAATATACTATGACCTATTTACGTGGAACCTTGTTTTAAATTTTCAATCCTTAGCTATAAAAGTTGAATTTTTTATGAATTTCTAACTCAAAATAATTTGCACATTTTCGTATTTTCTCAATATTTGAACTTTAAATGCTTACAAAAAAAACTGCAAAGTACTAACTAGATTCACTTTGCTATCAGAGAGGGTACTGTTGAAAAAAATCGAGGCATTTTTACTGTCCTAAAAGATGATGACAGATACAAAAATAAAAAAATTTAAAAAAACACATCATTGTAAAATCAATACATTCATCGATCCACTCACAATCTAAAACGCAGATTTTTTAAAAGATTTTAAAATACATTCCAAAAATGTATAATTAATTTTTTGCATATATTATTTACCTATAATATGCTTTTTAAGTACCTTCGAAAGTGATTACCTTCCCATTCTGTTATATTAACCACTATTTCACTCAACAAAATTATTTATTGTACAAAATTATGCTTTTAATAAAAAAAAAGTTTCGAGGGTTGATATAAATACCTAACTATCTAATGATTAAAAAACAAATCAAATATTTTTTTTGTTTATAAAACAAGCAAAACAATAAATGTATGTTAGTTAATATACTCACCGCCCCGACTGTATTTGGAAACTGGGTCTTTTCAAAATATCCTGACACTATATCCAGCCAATCATTAGTTGTGGGCTCTGACATCTCAATTGGCTGTAATATGTCCCATATAACCTCGCATGTTTCCTGTACTATATTCGATATAGTCGACACTTCCATAAGAAACTCGAAATGTAATGCTGAGAAATGTGTTCCACAAGCCAAATATCTAAATATTATAATATTGTATGAAGATTATTGATACAAATAAAAAATTTATCGAAAAAACATTGATATTTTTAATGATTGTTTAAAATTAAAAATGTTACAATATTCGATATTACCTATCCCGTAAAACGATTATTTCTCTTAACGATTTTTAGTAATTTTTTGTAATTCATGGTCAATTTTTCAATTTTTATTATTCTTTTTGATCTATTAACTATAGGCATAAGAGATTTTTTCAGCAGAGTAATAAATGTATTGGTTTTATAATGATGTGTGTTTTTTAAGTTTTTTGTCTTTTATCACCTTTTAGGGCAGTAAAAACGCTTAGATTTTCTTCAACTTTGTCTTTCCTGATAGGAAAGTGAATCTAGTTGGTATTTTTTTTTCTTTGGGGGGGGGGGTCAAAAGTAAAAATTTCACAGTAGTTTTCAAAAGCGCCGTGAATAACAAATGAAAAATTAAGGAAAAAACGGGTACTTGGAACTTCTTAAGTTATAATAATAATATTAACTCAACTTACAGGCTACCGTATTAATAACAACAATGTATTTTTAATCAAATACTCACAAAAAAACACACATTATTTAAACTCAATTTTAAAAAAATATTTTATGTTTTGGTTTTTAATTAGTTAAAGAATTTAAAATCAAATGGAAAAATATTCGAGATGCTTATAGAAAAAAATGTGTGACCAAATCTGGTCAGGCCACTAAAAACTCCAAAAAATATATTTACGCAGATATTTTGGAATTCCTGAGACCTACAATGGAAAACAGAATGTAATAATATACACTTTATATTATATTTTATTATTAACTTTCATATTTTCTTACTATATTTTTATGCTTACTTATTATGTTCTACAGTACTGAAGGTAATGTGGTAGAAAGTGATGTGGACGAAAGGGATGACAATGAATCAATTTTAGTAAGAGGCACGGATGTTGATATATCAATACTAGACACTGAAGATAATTTTGAAGTACAACCAAAAAAGAAGAAAACGAAAAATACGAGTACGTTTGAAGAAAAACTATTGACAGTGTTAGCAAATCGCCGGGTTGAAGATCCCGTGACTTCATTTCTAATGTCCTTAGCTCCACAAATTAGATCGCTAACTCAGGACCAACAAAATGAAGTTTACATTGAATTTATAAACAGTATTAAAAAAGTTAAAAATTCAAACAATGCGCATCAGTCTCAAGCACCATACATTCCTCCCCCTGCAGTTAATAATAATTATCCTAGATCCTCAGACCATTGTTTTTTGACCAATGATAGTTTATACTCGTATCCTCAATACCCACCTTACCATAGTATACCTTCTACTTCAACTATACCAACATCTGCTGTTCAAACAAATGTTTGCCACTCTGCCAACCTTCCATACTATTCTCAACTCAATTATGCTCCTCCATCTACATCTACATCTACATCTACACCTACTCCATCATGCTCTAACAATAATTATTGATTTTTTATAATTAACATTTTTAGAACCCACAGGTAGTGCGTTATGTTTTTTTTTATATGTATGGAAAGTAATTTTGTTTTTTTGTAAACTATCTACTTTTAATTAGTTTAATAATGTACATTTTCTTACCTACTAGGTATTCAAAGTATATCATTTTTAACTATTTAATTTTACTTATTTTATAGTTAATAATATTTTGTTTAATTTATATTGTTATAACCACAAGTGACATCATGTATGAAGTTTTATTATTAAAAATGTGTGTATCAAAGTAATTTAATTATTTTTTTAAATTATATTTTTGAAAATTAATTATACCAATTCAAAAATATCATGTATTACCTATATTATAATATTAAATATAGATACGACCTACTATTTAATAATGAGTGCTAAATATTACCATTTACCTATCAAACATACAATACGATTTACATTTCTTCTCATAGAAACTATTAACTAATAAGGTACCAAGCATTATGAAAAGTTTATAAAGATTCATAAGCATACTAACAAAATATGTATTAACTAGGTATACCTAGGTATATAATTGATGGATTTACCTTAACGTGACAGTCAACCTTTCCTCTGGAGAAATTGGGGTACGCATGTTTGTATTTTGTTTTTGGAGATGTTGTCCAGTGAGTAAAACCTGATATTGGATAATATACAAATATTCAAATTTAACAACAATTTATTTATAAGAAATTGTAAACTATTATATAACTTTTTAACTTACCAGTTCGTCATGATTGAATGCTCATTCTATAGTATTTCAAAAACTTTTCAGGGTGTGCTCGTAATGTCATAAAATTTATATAAAATTGGCCTTCTTGGGGCCTTTTTGCATTCAATGGATGTACCCAATAACGCCTTTTAAGATTTTTTTGTTTTTTTTTGTGATTTTTGCTTAGTACATATGCGACGCATACTGCTTCGACATCGTCTAACGTATCCATTTTTAAAAAAAAATGATTTTTAACAAAGAAAGTCGAAATATACCAAAATTAAATCTTGCTAGCGTAGTAACGTCGTGTTTCAACCACGTTCTAAGCTCAACTGATTGTGTTCTACATTTGTTACAAATTAGCGCAAATTCAAATCATGATAAATTGGCGCGAAATATCTTAAAATATAAATAAACCGCATTCATAATCCGCTTCGTGTGTAAGCAAACCGCGGACGTGATAGCGGTCGAAATCCACGGCCGCGCGCGGTCATTCCGCCTCGTGTGTAAATAAGGCGCGGATGCGGTCGCGGACGCAGTCTCAAAAAGAATCCGCGACCGCGCGCGGCTAAACCGCTCCGTGTGTAACCAGCTTTATAGTTCATACATATGCGGATGTATATACTTCATAAATCATTCATGATTGCAATCGTGTAAACAATTATACTAAACAATCAGGTATCATGCTGTAGCAATTATATAGACACTATAGGTATTTCCAACGCTGGGCATGAGCTAGTTAAGTTATTTTTAACTAAGTTAAATAACGAGTGATTTTTTTTTTAATAAGCAACTTCAAATTTAACGAGTTATATTTTTTTCTTTGTAATTTGGTACCTTATGAGTTAACTTATTTTATTGTCACGTAACACGTTAAGATTTTAGTCCTAAACCACAGATTAAAAATATATTCAATTTTGTAAATATGAATTAATAATTTTATAAAAAAAATTTTAATAATCCAAAACATTAAAATATATATTAATTGATAAATAATAATTTATAATATTAGTGCATTACGAGTATATTACATATTATATTCACAGAATATATTATTATAGGTATACCTATATTGGCTATATTATTTACACTTTTAGATTTTTTATAGGGGTAACCACACTATTAATAAATGAAAATAATAATATTTATTCACTACCTAGGTACCTAATCATTATTAATACTATAACTTATTCATTATTAATTATTAATTCATGGAATTACGGCGATAATTCACTTGGTCCGTCGGTGTAAATAATGCAAGCCCGTAGTAATGTAGGTAGTTCATCGTATTTACTATTTACCAAATTAAATAAACGAGCAAGCTTTTTACTAACACTGTGAGACGAGGGTTTTTAAATGAGACACCTTATATGTGCAGTCCGTAGTAAGAAAAAAAACCAAACTTGAAAATCTCTTGCAAAGACTATGTAGGTAGGTACTACAAGCCAATGGTTAGGTTTTAAACAATTAGTCTGTCAATTGTGTCACGTATCGTCAAAATTATTTTTCACAATTTTTTTTTATAATATTTAGTATAATTGTAAATTTTGGACCATTATACGTACCTAAACAAATACATAAAAATAATTAAATAATTTTGTTGGACTTCGTAATTTATTAAAGTATAAGTAGTAGGGACCTACCTATAGTTATTAATATTAATACATACATTGTTTTATGAATAACTATGTTATTTGTTAGCTTTAAATAAAGGTATAATTATAAATTGTATATGAAAAAAAAAGTAACTGATTTTTAACTTTAACTTACATTTTTCTATATTAACTTAACTTAACGAGTTAAAAAAATAGTAAACTTGCCCAGCCTTGACTATTTCTAGGGCCACTGGCGCTCGGTGGCAGAATGCACTTCAAAAACCTAAATAAAGACCTACAAAAAATATAAAATCATGATATAGTAGAAGCTGTAGGAAACTAAAGTCTAATCTAATATCCAATCCTATTAATTTAATAACTATTAAATTGATCATTGAAAGATTATTCAGAGGTCACTTAGTGATAGACGTCAAAAATATAAAAATATAAATTAAATTAAGAATAATAATATATAAAAAAATTGTTTCGAGAGGAACACGAGTACTGTTATTAATGAATTCCAAATCGTTATTAACAAATTAATTCAAATAAAGGATATTTTTATAGCTTTTATTAACTACTAATATTCATCGTAAATACTTTTTTTTCGATTCAATAACTATAAAATGTTTATTTTTGAGAAAAAAAATCCTAACAATTCAATACAAGGATTCTCATAAATTGTTCTTACAGCAGCCTAAAATACGAAGAATATGTATATTTGTACAACTTTTGTTATGCTTAAACAAACCAAACTCAAATTTTGACTTAATTTTATATTTTAACGAAAAATAAAGATTATAGTTCCCTATTTTTTCATAGTGACCTAATTAAAAACATTTATTATTCCAAAAACGACATTTATAAAATCATTATTTTTGAAATACAATGAATAGCTATATTCATAAATAGCTAAAAAAAAATTATAAAATTATTGTTAATTAAAATTACTGGTATAATTTAATTTTCGGTTTCATCGTTTTCAATAATTGTTCTTATTTCAACACAATGAATAATATTAGTAGGTACTTTTGGGTAAAACCGTAAATTATTGTTAAATAATATACAAAAATGTTACCGTCACGTGTTCGCATCCATACGACGATAACAGAAATAGATTATAAATAGACTGATCGATTGCAGCTTAAAAATGCTCAGCACCCCAGTAATTTCACCAAATTTCCGCCTATGCATCTGACCATCACCAGATTGGCTGTGGTTCAGTCTATCAGTTCCCGAATAATGTCGGCTATGGTGGACCTGACAGGTCGGTAATCTGATTTTCAGGTTGAATCAGCTTTATGGATCTTCCCACTGTAGACATCTCTAATAGTAATTTGGTCATTCTCTGATTTTTCCAAGCAAGCTGATTGTTTAAAACACAAACTATGTAGTTTGTTTTCTGGTGTTAATACCCCATCTCTGGTATTTTTAAGTTTAACTGAACCCAACCATTTTGGGACAAACTTTGTGAAAACTCTATAGTCTCCTTTGGATATTGGGTGGTTCTGGTAACAACGGCAGTTTCACCTGCTTAGTTTTTGGAGCTCCCCGTTTGTGGTTCTTGGTGGGTTGGTTGAGTTCCTCCGGTTCACCACTGTTTTTGCTTCTTTTCCTAAGCTTAACTCGGTGGGTGTATGATATATGTTTTATTTTTTCTTATTTCTTATGGCAAACATTATTGCTGGTAAAATAAATGGAATATTTCTGGAATATGTGGACCATGTACACAATATCTGGTACGTGTATCATACATTCATAAATCATAGCTATGAAGCCAAGAGAATGTGTTTTTTTTTTGTGACTGGAGCCAATTGAGGAGAGTGGATTTTCGTGGTTGCGGTGGGATACGACGCGTTTTGGATTGAGTGCAATCACTTTCTCTCGGTTAACAAAGTATACTTGCGATTAGTTCAAATTTAATAATTATAGCGGACAACATTGGACAATGCAGTAATGACCCTATTTTACCTATACAATACGCCGGAGTGCCGGACATTACATTATGTATGCGAGAAGTATGTAAAACAGTTAATTTATGTTATAATCATCATCAGTAATTATGACTATTTTCAGCGTAATCAATAACCTAGATGATAGATATTACATATTTTACAATAAGATATTTTCTTTTATTTTGTATTATACTATTATATAAACTTATATAAATTGGTTGTTATGAAGACTACCAGGTAAATGCGATTTAAAAAGCAAAAAAACTAAATTAATTATAAGTTTATATTGTATTTGAAGTCAAATACTGCGGTCTATTTCGAATAACGAACAAAATGATTAAAAAATAGGTACGATAAAATAAACGCAAGTGATATTATAGAACTACTAGGTAGCAGTTTTTCAACAGCGTTCAACAATATTTCGAACATAATATACCTATTTTTGAATTTGCATCGATCACATTATCCATAATATAAAATAATTATCAGTAAAAACTAAAAATCCAAGATCTACGAAATAAATTGATCATAATCAAAATAAAATAACCTTTTAGACGATGTGTGTGATATTATGCATTGTTTATAGACATCGCCGTGGTTACCAAACAATTATTTTAATAATAATATTTTAACAAATGTTTATATTTTTTTTTATTTTTTCACAAATTTCGATAGTATGGAAAGTTCCGAACATTGTTCACTTTTCAAACCTCAGTCGATAAACTAGATAACATTTGTTACCAAAAACCACTCTGAAAGTTGAAAATCGAAGCAGTTTTCTTCTATGAATATTATTGTCTTGCAACACAAAAAAAGATATTTTATTTTAAGTTTTTTTTTAATAATTCACAATAAACATTTTATATAAGATTCTTTTTAAGTTGATATAGTTGCAGTTTAAAAATATTAAAGATACATAGGCATGATTTTTCTCTAAAAGTGTTTTAAATTTAAATGTTAACAAATTTATGAATAATTTTAAATTTTACTAGGTATTTTTAGTAATTACAAAATATTAAAATGTTCAGTTTTTAAACAAGAAAATTCAAACAAGGTGTCCATAAATTGTTCATACTAAAAATCTAAATAAATATAAAGAGTTTTTTTTATAATCATTAAAAGTTAAAATTTGGACGAAATTAAATATTTAAACAAAGAATATTGATCTTATAGTCATTTTTTTGTAATTTAAAAATATTATTTACATGTAGGTACCTACAAAAAACTTGTAGAGCATATTATTATGATTATATTATATATATATTCACAATGAAATTATGAAAATGCAATGTTTTTGGAAAAAATGTATTCAACCTATTACTAATAGAAAAATAAATTACTTGGCAATAATATCATATAATTATTAAAATAGTAATATAGTCTGACAAGCTTCTTCTTTGTTCTTGACTGTCTTCACTCAGAATCATTTTTCATTCGGATTGATTTATCATTCAATTTAAATATATCACTTATATTACAATGACCATTATCTACCTTTTTAAACATAGTTGTCAGCATTAAAAAATAAATAAAAATATAGATTTAAATGTATTGTATTATATTGTATTAATAACAATAATGATTTAATATTATTCATCATTCATTTCCACAAATTATAGTTTAAATGAACCACTTCAACGTTGTATGTCTATTGCCAATTCGGACCCTTTCTTTTCTATTTCATAACCTGTAACCAAGTATTTATGTATCTTTCTATTTTCACTGTTATCACATTATTGTAATTTGTTATATTATATTATATGAAATTGGGCTCACGCCCGTATTGTATGCTAAAATAAAAATAAAATAAAATAAAATATTACAACTAGGAACCTTCATAAATAGGATATAGGTAATATTATAATGTTTAATTTTTAACAATAATAATTTTAATGTTTATATTTAATCTATTTTAAATTGTGTGTTCATCTTACATGCTAATTTAAAATATAATATGTTGTAAAATCAGTCAGCAATCAATTTTTGAAGAAGAAAAATAATTGTTATCCAAAAGAAAGTTTAACAATATCATTTACAATTTATTATTCAATACCTATTTTATAACATAATAAATAAATAAATAAACATAAGTTTTTTATATAATAATTATAGTTATTATAATAATTTATATAATATTATATAATAAATATTATAATAATTTTTATACATTTCTAAATTATAAATGTAATATTATTATATTTTAATTTATAGTTAGTGTCATAAAGCAAAAAAGATTCAAGATTAAAAACTACACAAATCATAAGTACAGTTGTTAATAATATTTTATTGTTTGATTTTAACTCTAATTATTTATCTTAGGTACTTAATAATAATTTACAAAGTATGTATAATCAGTCTGCAATTAAATACAAGTAAAATAATAATTATTATTAATAACAATTATTGTTACCTATCTAAAAGAAAGTTTTACAATATAATTTGCAATTTATTATTCAGTCATTAATAATATTAGTTATTGTGATGATTTTTTTAATAATACTGGGTGATTCATTCAACCTAGGACATTCATTATTCAATAATTATTTATGTTTTTGAAAATATATTTTTTTACGTGGTTAACATTGCCAAATAACGTGATCCTTAAAAAATTATATTTTTATCCTTATAATTTTTTTTAAGGTTTTTTTACTTTTTGAATTACAACTCACAATTGTAATCTCATCTTTGAAAGCACAATACTTATGAGTACTATTTAAACTTTAGAGGAGCGGAGCAGTGAACCTACATTTTAAGGAGTCCTTGCATACCACTCCACTCCTCTCAACTAAGCTTTAAATATAATATTTAATGTATAATATCATATAATAACTCATAAACTACTCGTCCTAAATTTGATTTTTATGTATCATAATACTTAAAGAAAAATATTTTGTTTTGAAATGTGAAATTAAAACTGTATGTTGTAATTCAGAGTAAAAAACTTCAAAAATCTTAAGGATAAAAAATATTTAAAAAACTTTTTTTTAAAAATATTTTTCAAGACTAGAAATTAAGTAAATTTTTGAAATAAAAAGTATTTAATGATAAAAGAAAAACCCGGTACCCATATAGCAGAGAAATGTTTCATGCATATGTCTTGTGTATCCATTATGAAATATGTATACCTGTATAAGATCTAAAGTAAGGCCATAGAAAATGTATTGATATACAAGAGATATACATTATATGTCTTACGAACGTTAAATGGTTATATCTTGGATATCTTAAATCAAATATCAGATTATCAATATGCATAGAATATCCTCTAAATATGTTTATATATCTAATACATATCCAAAAAATATTGATTGGTTATTAAAATTGCAATATCTATATAATATATATCCAATATATATATTGTACACAATAAGGATGTTCATTATATATCTTTTTGTTTATATACAATAGACATTGCTTATTCTATACCGTTTGGATATTTGTGAAATAACAAAAAATGTTTTAGTGAATATATTAAAATTTAATTTTTTTAAACCATGTATAGCATAATATTTTATATAATAAATATAATAGAAGTCCCCTTTCTATTTGTTGAAAATAATAATACAATTCTTACATGTTTTTGAATCAATACAAATTTTACAAAATTAATAATAATATGATATAAGTATACAATATACATATGAAACAAATATTAGAGAAGTTACCATTCTATTTTTAAAAAATAATAGTACAATTCTTCCATTTCTTTACACTAATACAAATTTAACAAATTTAACAATATAGTATAAGTATACATATTATGTAATAAAGACAATAGAAGTTATATTTCTATTTTTTGAAAATATTATTACAATAAATTATTATATTTCTTTGAATTAATACAAATTTAACAAAAAAGTAATAATAATATAGTATAATACAATTTTTACATTTCTTTGAATCAATACAAATTTTACAAAATGCATAGTATAGTATAAGTATACATACGTCATAAAGATAATAGAAGTAACCATTCTATTTTTTTAAATTATAATATATTTCTTCCATTTCTTTAAATAAATAAATAATTTAATTAAAATATGAATTTTTATGATTATATAAATAAATCAAAAAGATAATAGTAAAAAAAACTTAATATAACAAATTGTTTGTATTTTAAAAGCTATATATTATAAATAATAATATAGTATAGTATATAAAATTAAAAAAAAAACAACAGTACATAATATAGTGACCTTTGAAAACTGTTGATTTCTTAAGAAATACGACGTTATATAATAAAAAAGTAGTGAAACCTAAATATATTATTTACCCTCATTATTAATTTTTTCTTTTGTACTTTTAGCAATTTTAGTTATAATTTCATCGTCATTAAAATTATTATACTTGGACTTTTTTACAGCTTCTATATTATCAACACATTTAATATTAAGTTTATAATACTTATTAACCTCCTGAGGCCCATCACGTATTTAAATTTTGTAGTACCACAAGCCCAATGTCTATTTCAACGGACATTTTTTTTACACGTATAAGCGCCCGGCGTAACCAAAATATTTGTAGTATTGTCAACCCGATGTCCATTACAATGGATATTTGTTTTTTTTTTGTTTAGTATTTTTTATAATTCATGAGTATACTTAAACATTCAAATACGTTATGATCTAATTAAATACAATATTTCACATAATGTAAAAACATTATTTAATACTAGTTAATTGTTTTAAGTATCAGTATAGTATCAATAAAATTATATTGTTCTATGCACTTTTTTAATGTTGATATCTTCAACGTATATTAAACTTATAACTATATAAATATTTTTTTTTTGATAATCTTTGTATATATGTATATTGTAATCTTATTTTTAACATTTGGGATCTAAACAATTTTTTTAATCTATTTTAATTCACAATTGAAAATTGTCCATTGAAATGGACACTGGGTTTTTATTAATACATTGAGTTCATATACAGTGACATCAAAATATTTAATCGAGGTTATAGGTCGGTATATCAACATTTTATATTTATATTATTATTTTATATGGCTGTATTTATTTTGGGTTTTATTAAATTTCCCAATAGTGTTTATTATTTGTATTTAATGTTTATTACTGAATTTCTGATATCGAATTCAGTTGATACCGTGTCGCCGTGTATTAGTAAATGTGCGTAGTGCGAGTATGTGCTTATAATAGTTATAAAATAATTCATTTAACGTCATAATTCATAATGAATCGTCGTGCTAAAGTATTGACGAATGACAATATAAACAAACTTCTTGAACAAATTGACAATGGCAATACTTCAGAATTCGAAGGAAGTGAGGAAGAAGAAGATTTTGATATGGTAAATAATATAATAAAAGATAACGAGGACATCGATCAATTATTATTAGAAAACGAATAAATATTATGAAATAGCTAAGAACAAATCGTTTTAAACAAAAAAAAAAATTAATTCGTTCTTCACCTGAAGAATAATGACGCAGAAAGACATGACTGGACCCCTATAAATTATTTTAATCAATATATTAACGAAAAAACTATTGAAAATATGGTAAATTGCACTAATATTAAAAGTGTTGTAGAAAGAGGAAAATCTATACAAGTGACATCAATTGAAATGAAACGTTTTATCGGATGTAATATATTTATGTCAAGCTTAGGATATCCAAGAATGCGATGTTTTGGGCAAAAACCACTAGGGTACCTCTTATTAGTAACACTATGTCTAGAAATCGTTTTTTTAATATTCGTAGTTTTTTAAAAGTTGTAAATGACAATGAAATAACTAATGAAGAGAAAAAAGATTCTTTATGGAAAGTTCGTCCGTTATTAGAAGCAGTAAGAGCTGGCTGCTACCGGTTGGTACGAGATGTACATTTAAGTATCGATGAACAAATAATACCATTTATAGGAAATACTAAAATGAAACAATATGTTAGAGAAAAACCTAATCCAACTGGATTAAAAAACTTTATTTTAGCCAATAAACATGGATTAGTGTTAGATTTTTGTGTATACCAATGTAAAGGTTCATCGTTTATTACAGAATGTAAATATCCTCTAACTGTAGGTGAATCAGCTGTTATTCATTTATCAAAGACCATACCTCCAGGTACTTGTCTTTATTTTGATCGATTTTTTACTACGCAAAAACTTTTAGACATTTTGAAAACAAAGAAAATTTTGAGTACTGGCACTGTTATGAAAAATAATATACCAAAAACGGTCAATTTAGTATCAGATAAAATACTTATGAAAAAACCTAGAGGGACAACGATACAATATGTCAGAGAAGATAAAAAGGTATGTCTTATTAAATGGTTTGACAACAAACCTATACATTTGCTTTCAACTGAATGTGGAAAAAATCCAATTGATGTATGTAAACGTTGGAATAAAATGAAAAGAGTGAAAATTGATGTACCTCGGCCTATTATTGTAAAACGATTTAATGAAAATATGGGTGGAGTAGATTTATGTGATCGTATGATCGCATATTACCGTATGAAGTATAGAACAAACAAATGGACATTAAGAACAATAATGCATTTTATTGACTTAGCAGTTGTAAACAGTTGGATACTTTATAAACAAGATTTAAAAAGAAAAAATACTCCAGAAAAGAAAATCCCGCAGCTCCTCGATTTTAGAATTACGCTAGCCCATGAGTTAATAAATAGTACACAAGAAGACGATAGTGAAGATTCAGACGAAAAAAAAAGTTCTTTTTCAAATTGCCTTTTACCATTTTTGACCAAATTAAGTTTTTCAATACGCACCAATATACAATTGGCAGCTATTATTTAACTATCTTCTATACCACTATAATAATTTAAATTACTATTATTAATTAATTATTGATACATATATAATTCAATGAGGCAGTTCAAAACTGCAAGAACTCGAGTTATAACAAATCCTAGTTATGTACACCATCTTATCCAATTTTTTGAGTTGTTGCAGTTTTGAATTGGGGTGTCAATATTATGTATAGGTATTAGGTATTGTTAAAGTATTATGTCAAAAAAGTAAATTAAAAAATTGTAAATTCTTCATAAGTTCACCTTTTTTTTTTTTGAAAGTTATAATTTTGGAAAAGAACCACAACTCATTTTAGGTATAAATATCATAATAATAAGTAGCAATTATAAATTATTTAAATGAATAAATGGGTTAATAGAACAAAAAACTTAATATTTGTTTATTACTATAAATTATAATCTTACCAAAGATTGATTTGATAATAGACATTAATGAATATAATATATATCCTTGGTGGAATTATATCAATATACATTTTTTTATGGAATGTCCAATGAGGTTAGGTCGTAAGAAAATTGAAGGTTTAGTTTCCTTAGTTGATAGGTCTCTCTGCAGTTGCTATTTAGTTTACATATTGGTGGTAATAAAACTTTACTTTTAGTAGCTGTTATCTTTTTAATAGCAACTATGAATTGAATATTACATTTAGTTAGATGTTGACATGTTGTAGAATTAAACGTGTACATGTTTGATTATCATTTGGCAAGTAAGGAATACTATAGGTTAGTTGTATGTTAATAAATGGTTTGGAACTTTAGAAACACTATTATTGATATAATATTATTTCTTGATTTAGATGCTGAATTACATAAAGGTAATCATTTTGAAGTTCTGATGTTGTTAAATTTGCTTCCTACACCCTTGTTTAAGGCAACATTTCGTTTTGGTGAAGGAATTTAATTATTCTGAGTTGATGAACTAGTAGTAGTTGTGATATCTTTGATTATAAGTGGTTCAATATTATCAGATGATAAGTCGTTTGCTGTACTGATGTAGATGCGATGATGGATGAATAAACGGCTTTGAATACTGTCTTTAGGGTCACCAAAAAACAACCAGAAATAATAAATGAATAAGGTTATAGAGAGTAAATATTAGGTAGGTACTTACTTTAAATGTTGATGGTAGCAAGTGAAAGTGAACCTTAAATTCTGTGGCGGTCTGACTGCATACAATTCTTTATGATCACTGAGTGGTATAGTTTTATGAAACTTTGAGAGATATTTTAGAATAAGTATTGGATCTACTTCCGACGACTTTTTTGGTAAATCAGACTCAATGTTTACTCTTCTTAGGGTCCTTTCCCACGAGCGTTTTTAAATTATACACTCGCGCTTTACCATTCCATTCACCACTTTATATTTATTTCCAAACGACAACATAAACTCCGAGGAAGAAGATTAATTTATTAAAAACTCGCGTAAATGCAAGAAATTATTAAAAACGCTCGTGGAAAAGGACCCTTAAAACTCATAACGCACTGTATGCTTGCAGAAACGATTGAGCCATTGAAACTCTCACTTTAACTGTGTTTAATGATAATAATGAAAATGCGAAAATATGTTACCGTAATCTATAAAGTGTGAAATATTATCAAATATTATAAATTGAGCAATGCGTATAGGTAATACACATAAATATAAAATATATTTATCAATGTTGATAACATGGAAAAAATGCTGCAATCATAATATAGCATTATCCTTCGACCATATAAACTAACTTATAGCGTTTTCAACCTGACTGCACTAGCTGCACTAGTGCACTTTTTTACGTTTCACCAGCTATTCCAGTGTGCACTAAATTACTAATTTTATGTTCCATGTTACTGCACTACGCGATTTTTTTGCACTCGGTGCAGTGATAGTTGCACGAGCTCCTGGAGCTCGTGCGCCTTATCATTATCACAAAATGTACTGATATGGCAGCATTGATATTTAATAAAAATGATAAACGAATATTATTGTACCAGGTTTAGGTATAACGTTTTTTGTTTTATAAAGAAAAATATAGATCATTATATTAATTATTAATATTATAAGTTTTTCGAAGTTCGAACTCAATATGGATAGGCATACTATTGTAAAAGTCATGGATTACCTTTCTTCTAGTGATAGTGATGTTAGGAACCCCTTGTTCTTATAGTAATATAATATAGGTAACGTAGAATTTAGATGGGTAAGCACTTTTGTAAGACGACGTCCGTCGCCATCGAATAATGCATAGTACATAAGTCAGTCGCGAAATAGTCTTAGACTCGATTACTGTGTGTACACTTATTATACAAAATAAAAGTATTAATATAATTTTAATTCATTGCGTTAAAATTCAAATCCTATAAAACTAAGTTTCGATAGCGTACTGTAGTACTTCGAGAGAGCGAACTCATCCTTTAACAGAGGAAAACAACTCAAATTGTCTACGAAGGAACAAACCCAAGTAAGACATAACAACTGGTGGCAGCGGTGCTCTTTGAAGAATACTTCAGGACGGTGAAACGTATCTGTCAATCAGGTGAACACACAGTCTTTAATTAAAATCAATATACCTAATATACGTAATTTACGTATCAATACGTTACTATACGTCCATACGTTTTTATACGTCCATACGTTATAATACGCATATATATATATATACACGTATTGTACGTCCATATACTGCACGTAGTTATACGCAGCACATTACGCAAAATTGTGTAACGACAACTTTTGCCGACATCAACAAAACTATCGGGTGACACATTCCAGTTGTCATTACCATCGACCAACGTCGCGCGCGGAGGTGCTTCAAAATATTTTAGTGAGGACGACGTTTGCAATTTTTCTGTCTCCTGTCTTTCGCTTTAAGAGACGCTAAATCAAACACCATCGGTGTCGTCGATTAGCCTTGTCAGCAGCCCAATTTCGTCAGCCGTGACCGTGACACTATTTATGACACTATATAGCATATATGTGACAATATATATATATTGCAATAAGATATCTGTTATACACAAATAAATATACGCATTAATACGCGTATATCAATAAGCCCACATATACGTGGTTTTCGTGCCAGTTATTTCGGGACGGAAAACGTCGAAAGAGGAAACTCGAAGACGTCGCGGGACAACGTGCCATTCAAAAGATTTCAACTCAGGGTCAACCGGAACCAACTTCCAAGTAACGGATCACAGGAAATTCGCAACAAAGATGAAGACGTCGAACACAAGTAGTGTCTTACTATCAGTACTGTAAGTTATCTTAACATAATTAATCGTATATTATTTAATCCTAATGTATAATAATAACTAGTAGTTAAGTAACCTATGTCAAATAATTCAAGCAGTAGTGACGAAAGTACCCTTGATTCTACTGAAAAAGATCCTAATTTTGAACCTCGATATTTAAAAAATCTAGATAATTCCTCAGGTAATCGATTATTAAGATCCCAAAGTAAAAATATAAAAGACAACTCAGTACCTAAAAATTCTATTGTTAAAACTACAATCACAGGACCAATTAAAACAATGGCCCCAACACCAGTTAAATTATCTTTTGAAACTGCAATTAATATGATCCCAATTTTTGATGGTGAGAATCCACAAAAAATATATTCATTTTTAAATGCTTGTGAGTTTGTCATAAAAAATATGGAAGAAAGTATACAACCCATAATGTTAGAGGCGATCCAAACCAAACTGGAAGGTAATGCTTTCATGGTAACTCAACATAAGGATATTTCATCGTGGGAAATGCTAAGGAAAACACTAGAAGAGTCGTACTGTGCCACACGCACACCAGGGTATCTGCTATTAGAACTATCTACAACTCGATATCGCCATGGTGAAACAATTCAACAATATACGTCGAGAGTAGAAAAACTGTTACATGAACTTTGCAACGTCAGTGTGAACGGAAAATCATCTGCAGAGGCCAAGACCATTAACAACTTTATAAAAGAAACAGCTTTAACAATATTTATAGAGGGTCTACCAAATAGCATCAGAGGAATCATAAAATCTAGAAATTTACCAAATATAAAAGAAGCAATTAAACAAAGCCTAGAAGAGGAAAAAATGTATCTGTCAAATAAAGACGCGCAACGTCTAATCCAGAATAAACAAAGTACCAGCAGTACCGGTAAATATTGCAAGAACTGCCATAAAAACAATCATAATACAAATGAGTGTAAGTATTCAAAACGTAACGTGGATACAGGTCAACGGTCTAGACCAATGAAAGAAAGTGATTACAAAAGTAACCAGGAGACTAAACAAAGGACCTGTGTGTATTGCAAAAAATCTGGTCATGTGGTGGATGAATGCTATAAAAAGAAGAACGCAGACGCAAGGAAATCCAACCAAAATACTCAAAGCCAACCATCAGTATCGGGAAACGACAAAGAACCGGGCACGGCGGGCATCCGCCCGGTTCGAGAACTAAAACTGATTGCCCAAAATCAAGAGTATTAACTTTTAAAACCAAATTAACAAATAATCACGTCTCATGCGGTATTACACAGTGCGTCATGGGCTCCGCAAATTTACTCGTAGATACAGGTGCCGAACTCAACTTAATAAAATTGGACTCTCTGAAAGACAATGTATTGGTATCAGAAACAAAAACCTACAACATGCAGGGCATCAATGACCAATTAGTCCGCACATTAGGTAGCACGGTGCTAACGGTAGAAATTAATGACAAAACATATGAAACGGAATTTCAAGTAGTTGATTACTCTTTTCCGATCACGGGAGATGGTATACTCGGAAACCCTTTTCTAAAGGACAACGAAGTTATCATTAACGTGAGTAAAGGAGAAATAACAACCCCAACAGACAACGTAAGCACGATACCAGCACGTAGCGATATGATCGTTTCGGTTGAAGTTGACAATGAAGATTTAGCTGAGCAACAAATCATTCTCATACATGCCCAAGAGATAAATAAGAAAATATTATGCGCTAATGTATTAAATACAATAAAAATCAAGAAATATTAATGTAATGAATCCAACAGAAGAGCCTCAGACGCTAACAACACTAAAACTTTCAAATCTAACGCACGAAGTCTTCGATATAATAAAAATGAATAGTATAAGCACCAATAAAATTCCCGAAAACAAAGAAAATCGCATTCAGCTAATAAAGGATGCCATAAAATGGGACCACATGAATAAGGAAGAAAAGGAAGCTATAGAACATCTATGTAATGAATTCTCAGATATCTTTTTTCTAGAAGGAGATAAGATAAGGTCTACTGAAGCAGTGATGCATGAAATAAAAACACCTGGCGTTTCGCAACCAATTTACCAAAGACCGTACCGCCTTCCTTACGCCCAAAAGGCAGAAATAGACAAACAAGTGGATCACCTCATACAAGATGGAATAATCAGCCCGAGCGAAAGTCCCTGGAACGCTCCTCTGTTGATCGTTCCGAAAAAAGTAGATTCGACAGGTAATAAGAAATACAGAGTCGTAGTCGATTTCCGAAAACTCAACAACCTCACGGTAGGAGATGTATTTCCTATGCCGGATATCACGTCCATTTTGGACCAGTTAGGGAAAGCTAAATATTTTTCCTGTCTGGACATGGCCAGTGGTTATCACCAAATATCAATACACCCGGGCGATAAAGAAAAAACCGCATTTAGCACGGATAAAGGGCACTTTGAGTTTAACCGAATGTGTTTCGGACTGAAAAGTGCTCCGGCAACATTTCAGAGGTTGATGAATAGAGTCTTACAAGGTATTAATGGATACAGAGCTTTTGTATACTTGGACGACATCATAGTCATAAGTTCCACCTTACAAGAACATATAAATCAATTACGAGAAGTATTCGCTAGACTTAGGAAATTTAACCTTCAATTGCAACCACCAAAATGTGAATTCTTGAGGCGTGAAGTAAATTATTTAGGTCATGTAATTACAGAAGATGGTGTCAAACCGGACAGAGCTAAGGTAGAATGCATATCTAACTATCCTGTTCCACGTAACACGAAAGAAGTCAAAGCATTCCTCGGATTGGTAGGGTATTATAGAAAATTTATTAAAGATTTTAGCAAGGAATCAAAACCATTGACTAACCTACTTAAACAGGGGCAAGAGTTTATATGGACCGACCTCTGTCAACATGCATTCATGTTCTTTCGTAAAATATTAACCGAAGAACCATTACTTCAACACCCAGATTTTACCAAACCATTCAATGTAACAACAGACGCTAGCAACATGGCAATAGGAGCAGTTCTCTCGCAAGGGAAAATTGGTTCGGATCTTCCAATCAGCTATGCGTCACGTACATTGAACAAAGCAGAAAAGAATTAAAATACAACAGAAAAGGAGCTCCTCGCAATAGTGTGGGCCGTTAAACAGTTCAGACCATACTTATATGGCAGAAAATTTGTTATAGTGACAGATCATAGACCACTCACTTGGTTGTTCAGCGTGAAAGACCCGGGATCTCGTCTCATACGATGGAGACTACAACTAGAGGAATTCGAGTACGAAGTAGTGTACAAGCCTGGAACCCAAAATACAAATGCGGACGCACTCAGCAGAATAAACGTCACAAATATAACACAAGAACAAGAAAATTCTAATGCATACCAGACTTATCTAGAGGAGAAGACAAAACGAATAATATCAAACAAAAACATCATAGAAATAGCAGGGAACATTTTCGAAGCACCTGAAGAGTACGTTTTGGGACACTGCACTTCGCAAGATTTCCAAATGAACCAAGGCATCGCACTTGAGTTTAGAAGGAAGTTCGGTCATATCGAAGAACTTAAAAATCAGAAGAAGTCATTAACGGAAATTGCCAGCTTCGTGTCAGAGGGAAGAACCATACTCTACTTGATAACCAAAGAGCAGTACTGGCAGAGCGTAACCTATAATAATGTTTTCCATACATTAATTAACCTAAAAAACTTTTGCTCGTCAGAGGGTATCACAAACCTCGCTTTGTCTAAAATGTCGTATGACTTGGATCAATTACAGTGGCATGAGATTCGTACCATGCTTAGGTATATTTTTAAAGACTCTCAAGTTAAGATATTAATATTTATAGATGACGAATATTCGAACGCAGAAAAACTCCGAATTATCGAAGAATTCCATAACTCTCCAATGGGTGGACACCAAGGGGTATCTAGAACAATTAAAAGGGTTAAGCAACACTACACTTGGAAGCGTCTGAAAAAAGATGTTCAAGCGTATATTGCATCGTGTTCATCATGCCAGAAAAATAAGAGTAACAATACAACAACCCACCAACCCATGGTAATTACCACCACTGCGTCGAAACCGTTCGAGAGGATATATCTTGATATAGTGGGGCCACTAACAATGTCGGAGAAACAAAATTCGTACATACTAACGATACAAGACGACCTCACTAAATTTTCCTCAGCATTCCCGTTACACTCTCATGATGCGCAGAACGTTGCTAAGGCGCTAGTTGAAGGATTTATATGCCAACACGGTATTCCAGAAACCATCTTAACAGACTGTGGAACCGAATTCTTAAGTAAACTGTTTAAAGAGTGCTGTAAATTATTAGAAATTGAGAAACTAAACACGACACCATATCACCCGCAGACGAACGGTAGCCTTGAAAGATCACACAGGACACTAGCGGAGTACTTGCGACACTATGTGGACAAAGACCACAGAAACTGGGATAACTACATCCCATATGCTATGTTCGTATACAATACAACTGTTCACTCAACAACCAAATACCAGCCGTACGAACTTGTCTATGGTTTTCCTGCAGTGGTACCACATACTCTCTCCCGCAATCCAACGACTCGATATAATTACGATGACTATTCAGCAGAGTTGAAGCAAAAACTTCAAGAAGCTCACAAGATTGCCCGAGACACTATAATATCTGCGAAACACAAATCAAAGAAAAATTATGACAAAAATAATTGCCAAATAGAAGTACAAGTTGGAGATAACGTGTGGATAAAGAACCATCAACAGAAAGGGAAACTAGGCACCAAATGGTTGGGCCCTTTCAAGGTGACATGTCTACACGAAAATGAAAACATTTCGATACAACGTGGTAGAAAAGAAGTTAAAATACACAAGAATGAAATAAAAATTGCTAAATGAAAATATAATCATCTGCTAATCTTAATTTAATAATGTTGCAGGTTTTTTCTACACATTCACTCTATCACAGCTCAATTTTCAAAATCACCCATAGAACACCCGTCAGGCATATTCTTTCAGACAATCGGTAATCTACAACTATCAAGCTCACATTGGAATCTGCTTACGTATATAAACATCTCAAACTATAACGAAAAGCAATCTCGAATACAAAAAATCATGGACCAAATAAAAAAGTCATGTAAACTAGGTGAACAACTCGACAAAGAATATACAGAACACATATGTGCACAACATAGTGGTCAAGTAATCGGTTTTTTAAATGAAATTAATACCAATAAAGAGCACGTTCTAAAAATCGTTGAACGTCCTAGAACTCAAAATTTTCGTACCAAAAGAGGTCTTATTAACATAGTTGGACGGGTTGCAAATGTATTATTTGGTGTCTGCGACGACGCAGATGCAGACTATTTTCATAAAAAAATTAAAGAGTTAGAACACTCCAGAGCACGCATATTTCAAATAGCAGACACACAAACACAAATTACAAAATCGATAGTTACCAATGTCAACTCCTCTCTAGTAGAATTAGAAAGTA